>CCAG010001484.1:0-19605 GCA_001077435.1 Glossina morsitans morsitans
GCCATATGTAGCTGAGTTGAGCATACATTCTGTTGACACGTGTGAAGCTTTACAACATTGGCTTATCCTTGGCCACTCGCAGCGAGCAACGACGGCAACGGGCCTAAATGAAAAAAGTTCAAGATCGCATTCAATTTTGAATATAATGCTGAATGTAACAAATATGGAATCACCTGCGTCAAGCAAAGTAAATCAAGGACGTCGGAGTAAAATCAGCCTTGTTGATCTGGCCGGGAGTGAGCGTGTCAGTGGAACAAACAATCTACACAAAAGAGAAGGTGTTCATATTAATAAAAGTCTTCTAGCGTTGGGTAAAGTGATAGCCGCTTTGGCGGATAAAAACAGCAGGACGTTTGTGCCTTACCGTGAGAGTGTTCTGACATATCTGTTGCGGGTAATTTTTGGCTTTTTTTTCTTTTATACCATTTTTTACAATTTCTTTAAAGATCTTAAATTTATTTAATACAATAGTAACTTTTAATGCAACATAAAATTTTATTTGGTATTTCCCTTTTTTGTTTATTTGTTGTGAAAATTCTTCTGTTAAAATTCCCATAAGTTTGTGTACCGTTCTGTTAGTGTGAGAAATATGCGTCCACTTCTGATAGTTGAAAAGAAATTGCATCAAGTTTTTCAGAGAGCCGAAAAAATGTTTTAATCACAAATAAAATTAATTGAAACATTTATTAACACTCCACATAGGTTGGTTTAAATGATAACAAAATATATGTAACATACAAAAAACATCTCAGCTTTCTCCAAACTATGTTATAAACATCTCAGCCTTCTCCAAACTATGTTATAATTTGTTATTTATTTGCAGTCAAAAAAAATTAATTTTTTTCGATTTTTGCCTATCTTCTGGTATTTAAGGAAAATCTTGGAGGAAATTCGAAAACAGTTATGTTAGCAACGATATCGCCGGCAAAAACGCATATAGAGGAAACCTTAGCTACATTGAGATATGCTCAGCAAGCACGTTCTATTATTAACCGTGTAAAAATCAATGAATCAGAAAATGATAAAATTATCAGAGAATTAAGAGCTGAAATTGATCGATTAAAGTTATTACAGAATGAATGTCAACGACTAGAAATTTCCGAAACACCTGAAAAAATTGATAATAACGCAGGTGTAAGTGGCGAAAACGAAGTTGAAAACTTAAAAGAGCAACTGATTGAACGGGAAAAAGAACTTTGCCGTTTTCAGAAATCTTGGATGGAACGTTTATCAGAAGCTGAGAATTTAAGAAGAAAAGAGATGCAATTACTTAAACGTAAGGGACTTGCTTTGGAATTGTCAAAGAATTCAAACCAAGCTTATCTAGTTAACTTATCGGAAGACCCCATGCTTAGTGGCACGCTCTTTTATATACTGCCTTTAGGATCCGTAACAATTGGAAGAACGCGCTTATCCTTAGAGGAATCGCAACCTGATATCAGTCTCGACGGACAACTCATCGCTCATAATCACTGGTATATATATATATATATATATTTACATGTATATAAACATTACGGTCGTTCTAACCTAAACACATTGCAGCACAATTGAAAATGATGGCGGTCGTCTGTACGTTATTCCAGAATGTGAACATTTTGAAACCTACCTCAATGGGGAACTAGTAACACATAAATCAGAAATTTTTCATGCCGATCGTTTGATACTTGGCGGTTCCCATTACTTTCGCGTCTCAAATCCATTTTGCTCTAGTAAAGGATTAAAACAGGTAAACTATAAGAGATGTTTTATTACTCAAATTTTATAATAAGAGAATTTTTTCAGGTGGTTGATTATCATTTAGCGTATAAAGAAATTTTAGAAAAGCAAGAAGAAAAGCTAAGACTTCAACTGCAAGAAGAAAAACAAATGGCCATCCAAAACATGGAAAAAGAGCGAAGTGAAAATGAACGAAATTACAAAGAACTCGTTCAGAAATTGGAATTAGAAAAGATTATGTTAAAATGCAATGAAGAAATTTTAGAATCTGAACGTAGAAGTAATATAACTCTGAGCAATGGTACGCTGAATGATGTGATGCCCTCCAATTCAAATAATCAACAATTTTTAGATGAAATTAATGATATTATGCAAAAGCCGAGCAGAGAAAGCTTGCATAAAGTGCAGTTGTTGGTATGTACACATACTGTTTGGTCAGTTTCATACACAACTATCAGACATTTATTTCTTACCATTGTTTGTGCGAAGATCCATGTAACGTGAGCATGCGCTTGTAAGTTATATTTTGAGTGTATTATCTAACAAATACTGTCTTGTAAGATTATGGGGGTCTGCGAGTATAACAGTTTTTTTGAAATTGATTGACTGGCCTCTCAAATAGTTTTGCAGAGTTCTGGCAGTGGTATTAAAATTTCACTTCTTCCCTTGATCAAAGATGTATGCGGTTGACGCTGTCATGTACGCATCCAATCGAGAAATGTAGGCCATCTACTTTGAGGGCAAACTCAAGAATATTTTCGTTTGTAGCGATGTTTCCTGATGGATTGCCTTTCTGATTGGAAGCAAGGCACCATTTTGATTGCCAATGTGAAGTATCCTATAGTTTCGTAGACATTCGCGGATATAGAATTACGCACAGCGACAATTGTCAGGTCATATGTTATCCTAAAGGCAACTTTCTGTAAATGTAACTCATTTTAAGACCACTGATAACTTCGAAATTATTTACGGGATGACTTCTGTTTGTTTGTTTTCCGTGGCGTTAGTAATTATAAAAATAAATTGGGAATTGTAGTGCAATTTTAAGCAAACTTCATCCACTCTCATGTCGTAATATCCTGCATCAACTTCATATGTAGGAAGCGCCAACCTAATCTGAAAACGTCCCTTATTTTTTAAATGAACCATTATGGGCGCATTTTGACAAGAGCAATATACAAAATTTGATTTAGTCTCTTAAATCTTTTCTTGAAGAATAAATTACTTACTTTCGAAAATCAATACAAATCAAAAAAAGCAATAATGGAGAAAAGGATATAAAAAGATTCTCTTTAAGCTGTGTGCAGTAAAAAAATGTCTCACAAATATAATGTTAGTAAATCTTCATAAGGTTCATATGCTTTTTATTTCAACGTCTGAAAAAATCTATAAACAATCTATAAAGTATATGCCTTTCCGTTTCCTTTGGAAATCTTAGAAGGATGCTCCAGCATAAAATGTTTGCAATACAGCACGAAGTTGTCCCGAAAACGCGTGTTTTGACAGTCAAAATAAGGCGTTCTACAAAAAAAGGCTTCAAAACTTTATAGTCAATTTGTTAGAACGTTAAATGTACGTTAAATATATCAGTCAATACTTACTGGAGCTAATTTAGAAAAGACATTTTTGCTTTTCGGAAAAATTAACTTCATTGCTGAACGTAGTTCCTTAAAGGGTGGTGCACAAGCGGTCGTCCCCCAACATTTTAATAAAAAAGTGAGCTAAATCCATGCTGCAGCAATAAATGAAAAATTGATATTATTTGCTAGTGAAATAAACTTAAAATGAATACAATTTATTTTATTTCATTCTCATTGTTTCGTTATATATTACAAATTAATTTTCAAATTTTAACAGGTAAAGGAAGCTAATCAATATTCTCATATACATGCCCTTAAGTACGAGTTTAAACATTCTCAAGTAGCGGACGAGTTTGGGATGTTATTCCAAACAAAGATTTTAATTATAGACAAACCAAATCAGCTGGTAGCTGAGTGGCCATTGGCCCGTTTACAAGTGTGGCTTGATATTATGAGAGATATAGAACATTTTGATTCCGATAATTGTTTTAATTCGGTTGACATCGAATGGAAGCTAATGGAAGCAGACTTAGACGAAAGTCTTAATAATTCATACAATTCAAGTGGAATTGCTATAGATCTTAAAGCTTATAAAGGCAATTCTCTAAGAGAATCGCCGGTAAAACGGCAGAATTGTGTAATCGTCAATACGGGGGGGACTGCAAAAGTCTCTGAAGAAAACGGTAAAAAACTTGGATATGACAAAAGTTCAGATTTTTCTGTTTTATCTTCCCTTTATCTGCAAGAAATGAAGCAGACTGCGATTAAATTGCGGAAATTATGCCAACAACATGTGCACGATAATTCTGTACTGGAAATGCTTTCATCATTAGACAGCTTAGAGAATGCGTTAAAACTGGTGCAAATTTCTACATGTAAATCATCGCCTCCAACAAATCTCTTTTGACGGAGACTGGACGGCAGTAGAATTTAGTGCATTGCTTTCACTGCCTTTCGTAAAATCTGTAATAGTTGACGTAAACGTTTATTTATTGTAATTATAATACACTATCGAAGTGGATTTGCGCTCAAATATCACTAAATATACGATCGTGTAAAAAATCTTTATCTTATTATCATTTTTTCATCAAACATTGCTACAACACTCAAGGTATTTAATGATCAGCTGTTCATATCTGAGATTACAAACATTCAAAATATGCCTAAATTATAATTTCGCGACTGCAATTAATATATAAGGCAATTCACTAAAGATTTTCTTATTTTCAAGGTCGTACTTTCATTTGCAATTACAATTGGTATCCTATAGTCGACATTTGTCCGCGGCGAAGGCAAAAGTTGATATTCACTTTTTTTTGAATTTATTTGTGTAAAGCGCAATAAGCGCAAATAAGCCGTCAGGTATAAACAATTATATAAATCATTTAAATATAAATTATAAGACGCCTTAGAAATAAATAACACTGATACACAAAACAGCGATGAAGAAATTTCCAACGATTATGCAAATACTGACGAATGATGGATCATAATGAAAACTATTTGCAGAAACAAAAACAGATTTTGTTTGTTCACATGGTCCTGGCAAAATGAGAACAAATGAACAGGTCCTTGTCGTTTGACTTGCTTCTTTTTTTTTAATTATAAGGTAAACAGCAAAGAATGTTTAAAATTACTTTGTACGTTGCTCAAATGAAGATATATTCTCTGCTCAAAAATGCATTAATTCCTGAAAAGCGCGATTTCCTTGTCTTTTTCGGTTTTTTTTTTTTTTTTTTTTTTTTTTGGATGTAGCGTCAAGATGCATCAAGCCAATAAATTTGTGGCTTATATGTTCAGATAATAAACAGTAGTAATTGTAAGCAAGATGTTGTATATAAAGCAACAAAATAACTGCGGTCGTGATCCATAATCAGTATCTCTAGAAATTGTGTTTTGCAGTTCTTCTGCCCATAGTTTCTTCAAATGCTTTATAAACCCTTTTGTTTACTATGGGGCGCATAGACTTGCTTTCAATCAATGTGAAATTTTTTAAGTGTTTAAGTGAAGTGAATGAAAATAACTAAATCATACCACTTTCTATGAAAATGCACAAAATCAATACCACTTTCTATGAAAATGGACAAAATCCTTTCTCTCCCCGCATCATTTTTATTTTGTTTATGTTTCTATGGCACGCATTTCATCCTCCTGTATGGAATTTTTTACTAAAAACTCATATGTAAATGGATGCACTCTCCGAAATATAATTTACATTCATTATCGTTATATATGAAATTGCAAATTAGTATCTAAATACATTGGCGAGATCATCATATATCCTTAAAATTGGAATTGACTGAGGCTATGTTATTAGACCTTTGGTTGCGTTGGCGTACGGGATGCTGTTGTTGTATCCTGAGATGAGGTCCAACAGTAAAGCTGAATCATATTTTAATGTACTTTAATATAAATGTGATCACTCATGAGTCTATAAAGAATTTTGATTTCCCAGGAATTAAAGCAAGTCTCTGGAAAGAATTAAACTGAAATTTGGGTTTTATTTTATAGAAAAGGCGATTAGATTTAACCTGCGCAATCTCTTTAAATTCATCATTTACTTGTTGAAACAAGTGGTTACGAATTGCTCATACGGAGTATATTTGATGGACGAAATTGTGGCATCAACTTGATTTTTTTTTTGCATGAAAGTCAGCTTTTTCATTTTAAAAAAAGCCGAAGTAATAAGCAGCATATCCAAACAAGCGACAGATGATGTGACAGGGGGTTAACGTAGGTACCTGTCGTGGAGGCTTAACCCTACGGTGCCCGATGGCACACGGAGTGAGAACGCGTCACTCACGCCCCGCTGGGAGCAGGGAGGCTCCCAAGCAGTTCCAGATTAAGGACATGTGTATGGCATGCCCTTCCCTCTGACGGGGGCGAGGCCTATCTAACACCTCAAATATTTAACGTTCCCGCGATTTTGGGAGCAACCACAGCCACCACGAAACTCCCCGAAGGGCCGTTCCCAGCAGCCAAGTAGAAGACCCACAACTACGAGGATTCTGCTGCAGCAAAAACTGCAGCCAGCAATTCCTCGCAGAGGGGATCTTCTGGGCAACCTGACCCCCGTGGTACCTTAAGCGTGGTACCAAACAAGCGACAGTCATCCACTCAAGATTAATGTGACATCCTGTGTATATCGAACAAATATTGATTATCTGTATGTCTTTTATTTATTAGAAAGATAGCCGACTTTCTATGAGAAAAAAAAAATTTTTTTTATGACCATTCATAATTGCTACCTTGATGGCGTGTCTAATGCCTAGAAATTCAATAAAAGTCCTCCGAAAATTCCTCCGTCATTTTCCCTTTATGTGCTATGTTAGACAGGGGCTTAACTAACGAGAAGCTAGATACATCATGTCCTACAGAATCGTCGACGGCATACATATCCTACCCTTTGTTGTAATAAAGTAGAAGCTTTTCTTGACATAAGATCCTCATACAAGAGAGATTGACATTTTGCTTCGAGGTGCAGATCGATTCAAGAAAGTTCATGAAGACAGTACATTTGCTGGTAAGAAAATTCCAGGGGGGATGGAATTTATTTTGTCAAAAATATGACGCAGCTTTTCAGAAATGTAATTTTCTGAAAATAGGAAGGATTCATTATCTTGTTCTTAATTAACTCCTTGGCAGTACAAAAAGGCGCTCTTTGGAAGCGGGCCATTCACCAGAAATGACATTAAGAATATGTTGAGGAGTTGAGGGGATCAGCCAAATATAACATCTGAACATTCTATTTTCAAATGTTTGTATACGTTTTTCAATATACTTTGGAAAATTACAAGATATAGAATGTGCAAATTCAATCTTAGACCTGACTAAAGCTTTATACACAGTCAAAGCTGTTTTGGGAGGTAAGCCTGATTGATTGTTAATCATCAGTTTGATGATATCACATCCACATTGACAGTCTTTGAAGACTTTCTCATAATTTCCACGAAGACTTAAGCTGTCATTTAAAATTCTACCAAGAAATCGAAGAGATTTCACCTGATTAACTTTAGTTACTTTGGTAAAGAACTTAGTTTCGCGTTTAGAAACTTGATATCGCTACGTGCATCAAAAAAAATTAGCTTTTATCGAGAGGTTATTCACGGCTACTAAGAAGCATGAATCCGCAGATACAATTAAGAAATCATCTGTATATTAAAAAATATGAGTTTTGTCATCTTGAAGATCATGCAGTGTAGCTGTATATAGTTTGAAGCATATGGGGGTTAAGCAACTGCCTTGTGTAACACCATCGTATATACTTCGACTTTGTCTGTACCCATTGTCAACACACATTTGGATAAAAAATTAAAGAAGAAAGTTTAAGGGAATTCTACCAAGTTGACACAATCATAGGCTTCGCTGATGTCAAGGGAAAGAATTACAACCATTTTACCAACAAAAAGCAGGAAAGCATTGCAACCATCTACCGTTTTATTAGTAGATTTGCGTTTTTGATACTCATAAGAACGAGCTGGAATAATGTTCCCAGTTTTCAACAAATCCATTAGTCTCCCCTTGACCACGATCTTAATAATCCTTATGGATACAGAAATTATCGTAATGGGTCTCAAGTTGCTTAAACCATTTAAGTCTTTACCTGCCTCAGGAATGGAAACTACTTTGATACATCAAAGTTAATAGACCAGCAGTTATGAATTGCATGCAACAGCATAGTTAAGCTTCCCCCAGACAATGCTCTGATCATATCAGAAGTAACTCCATCACAATCTGCTCACACAATGAGAAGAGTGTACTATTGAGACTACTAAAAGGAATTGAAGGAATTGCAATTTGATTGACACTTGGAGCACAGCTCTTGAGCATATCTAAGTATTTTTTATTATCGCGGTCATTCTACACAGCACAACCATTTAATGTTTGACCAAAATGTCGATGATCATTAATGTAATTCCAGAAAAAACGCGACTTGCCATTCCCATATAACTCTTTAACCGTGATAGGTCTATGTGCTTTTTCGCCTTTCTAACTGCAGACCTCCATTCCTTCAATGTTTTCCTATATTCAATAAAGTTGGCTGAATTGGCATACTTTTTCTTGCAGCTTGGTATTTGCGAAGGAGTGTCAACAGGGATGACTTTCACCAAGGTTTAGGTGAGAAGGATTCAATATCAGAGGAGTTGGTTCTAGCAGACTTGATCTTAGACTGAAAAGCACTTTGAATTGATGATAAGTCGGAAGGACGATTAACTTTGGACCGACGGTCCGTAAGGACACTACGTGAAATGAAAGTTTCTATTTTTTTAACGGAATGCGAGAGTGTCGCATTGGAGACGTTAGTCGTGTTCCAGTTGAATGATAGAATAGTTGAATTGGAAAAAGTTAGATCAAGGACACTGCTCGCCGTGCGACTACTCCGGTTGCAGTGAAAGGTGGTATTATCATTGTTTGAGACATTGAAACTGCTGGCATTAATGATATTTATGAGGATCTTGCGTTTGTTTGTCGGGACTTGGTCACCATATAAGCAATGTCTAGCATTGAAATCTCCAGCTAGAATCACCATCAAGAAAGTCACATAGTCTCTGAACCTCATCACGCAAAGTTTGTACGTCAACAGTGGGTGGAGAGTAGCATGATGCTAGGAAAAGATTCGGTTTAAGATTCATGGTTTTGATTATAATAATGTCAACAGCAGTATTGTAGGGAATACGTCTGAAATTGACGCCTTTCCTCACTAGTATACTAACACCACCATAGCCGCCATTTTAGCATTTGGTGGCTGAAGTATAATTGGAAACTTTAACTTCAAAAAGTTGTCATCTTTCAGATCGCTTAAGATGCAGAAATCAATATTATTCGAGTTCAAGTAAAAATCCCAAAATGATAAGTTCCGCCGAACACTTTGAATATTATATTGCAAGAAAGAGATCACATTTTAAATAAACACGGAATCCCAGCGGATTTATTCGTAGTACTAGGCGCTGAGACAATTTTTCTTCAAATTTTGAGAGATCATTGAACGGATAAATTCTTTAAGAGATTAATCTATTAATTTCCGAGGAACGCAAATTGTTGTTCGAAATGACTGGCCGCTGAGATTTTTTTGCAGACGGCTAAGGGGGTGAACTTGGAGAAGGTTTGGAAATAACAAATTTCCTTTTAACAATCGCATTAAATTTTTCGTTTTTTAGAATCTTATTACCATTTTCATTATCATCCTTCGCTAAAATGACGGACGAGTCCCCCAAAGGGGGAAAGTTCTTATCGTAGGAATTATCATTTAGACATTCAAAGTAGTTTGAGAAAAGCTTCTCTTTCACTTCTTTGTAGGCAAGATATTTAATGGCCATAAAGTTGTTGTTGTTAACTCCCCGCTCTCTGTTCGGGAAGGACTTGCTTAGAGTGTTGTGTTCACGTGAACCGCAGGACAGAGACATCATCGATTTCGGTACACTTGGGAGACTTCTCACAATTCAGACATCTGGTCTCCTTGGCTCTAGAGAAGTTCGAAACTAGCCCATATCTGCCACACTTAAAGCATTGCGTTAAGGTGGTTACGAAGTAGTTCACAGAGAAGTTGGAAAAATTGAACTTTATTGACTTGAGGAGGGCTTTCCCTTGGAAATCAATTTTAATACTCATTGTGGAAATAAAATCGTCCTTGTTGTCAGGATTCCTTCTTCGAAGCCTAATAGCAGACTCACTGGGTATATCTCGTATCACGTTTTCGATGATTTCATTAACATCGTAGCCAATGGGGACATTAGGAATAATTCCAAATCTTTCCGTGAATGCTCTCAGAATATATGCTCTCAAGTTTTTCTTTCTAAAATCATTGCTTTGAATGAAATTGTTAGCATTAAGAGTCTTTAGCTCTTTTAAACCATTAATATTGAAACATTTGAAAAAATCATAAGAAACAAGATCGGAATTGATGTTAATACGCATGCTCTCGGCATTTTGGCAAGTTTCAACAAAAAAGAAAAAATTGCATTGCGAAATACAGCCACAGAAATTAATTTCGTGATTTGAAATCGCTTTGGCACCCAAATCAGAAGGCTTATTAACTGAGCACTATTGGATCATCAGCTGTTATCCCGGACAAAAAAATATTTAATATACATATTTTCAAAAAGGAGTTTACAAAATTGCAAATAAAAGAATAATTTTTTATGCAAAAATGAATTCACTAAAGATTTATATCAATTAATGATTTTTATTTTAGCTTATTTTCACAAAATTCTTTTCTTTTTTTTCTTATTATTCTTTTTTAAATTCTCGTTTTTTTTTTTACACTAACGTAGAAAAGACATGTCAGAAAAAATTTTTCAGCTGCCCTTTGCTAAATGCTTCAAGTGTAGATTTTAGTGTAATGTGTCTTTCCCCGCTGTTGTGAATTAATGCACGGTAGCGTAAATGTCCTTACTGACAATGTTTTATATCGCATTCCTTCTTAGACGTCACAATGGATTTTGTAGAAATAATTCTCCAATGCATCTAAAAATACCACTTGTTGAGAATAGAGATGCCTTCAAAATATGGTAGCACCACGTCAACGCGTTGAACTTTTGTCATGAAGTGAAGAAGAAAAAGAACAAATGTTGCACATTTCTTGTTAAAATTAGACCCAAACTTGTTAAAGTAGTTTAGTTTTTGGTAATTTATGACGAATAATTAGTTCTTTCACGAATAATTGATTTTTTAAACCCCATTTTCCACCTTCAGCTCATGTGCTTGGACCCCCGCCTCCATAAGATCTTCCATGAGCGCTACGCTCTCTACAAAGGCAAAACGTACAATTTTTGCTAATTTATCACGAAAATAGGAAAATAAGAGGTGCAGAGCATTTCATGATCGGCCTTACCTAACTATAATGTTTTTATTTGTTTTTCCTATGTAGGTAGTATTTTACAAGGTACCGCAACGATCACACCATTACGTGCCAAAAGATTTTTAATAGCCTCATGCTAGAGTAAAATCAAGTCAAAGATAATTTCAGAAAATTTATCAACTGTTAAAATCATAGTTACCTCCCCATCACTGGCAGATAATAAGCATTCTCTTGCACCCAACAACAACATAGTTGCCCCCAGTTCATTGTAGAAATCACCATCCATACATTCTAATATCTGAAAAACGCAATCATTTGCATTACATGTTATTAACAAAATAACCACGTATGCCGTCGGTTGTTTCCATCTTTTGTATTCACGGTTTTCCGTATCTTGAGGTACCGTGCGTTGCCAATTGTTTTAAACGGCTGGCATCCGCTGAAGGCCTACGCCATTGATAAACTTAGTTTAAAATTATATTAATATTTATAATAATGCATATATGTAACAGTAATAACATTTAAAACCACGCGAAACTTTTTTTTTTTACAATAATAATACACCAATAATATAACAATATAATAACAATAATAAGTAAATTCTTGCACAGGTTATTATTTGCAATAAATTGATGACAATATGAATAAAAATACATATAATATAATTTAATAGAAATACATAATATAAATAAACGTAATGTACTTTAATATAAGTATACATAAATCGGTACAATACAATACAATACAATACAATACAATATAATATGAGAACGTACTTTACGTAATATAACAATATAATAACAGCATTGAATTCAAGACATGTTCATGCGTTACATTTACAAAATTATTTACCGACGAGTAACGTTCTTTTCAGTTTTTTCCTGCATTTTGATATTGCTTAAAAGTGTATGTAATAAATACTGTAATAAATTAATGCGGTGTTGACTTTCATCGTCGCAGGATCCGGATTCCTTGAAGAATTGACATTTTGACACGATTGTCGCTTTTTTGATTGTTCTGTATTTACTAAGTGGTTCTGCCTCAACACCTCCTTTTTCTCATCATTCAACGCGTTTCTAAGGCAGGTCATTTGCTCCTCTAACGCGGCATGCTGCGATTGCTTGATGGAGCTGTTTGCGGGACTGCTATTGAAAATATACCTACTTAATTCTATGCTAATTGTTGGTGCGAAGCTACCTAAGGATCTAACTTGCGCGGGGACTTCTTGTACAACTACTTCTTCTACAAGCAGTTCTTCTTCTAACTCCCGTACATGTACATTATAATCTACTACTTCTTTTCCTAATTCCCTAATTAAATTGATTCTTTCAATTCAATTTTGACCTAAATTTTGACCAATTTTGACAAAATCAGCCAAATCCGATCATGCGGGGCTCCCATTTTGCCACTCTAATGCTGCCATCTCCTTTTCCAGAAACGCACATATTGATATAGCATCCCGGTTGTTTGTGCTGCGTCTTTTGCGTACGGTTTTTAATAAATATTTAATATGTCGTAGTTTCCCCTTTGCTACGGATATTGGCATGCTCAACTCCTCTGCTACCTGCTTCCACACTGCCTTTTTTGTTGTTTTGTTCACATAACCCAGATAACAGTGTTTTCTAAAGCAACCAACGAGCAGTAGAAGAGAGATGTCTCGAATATGTGGATGGAGATTCATTTTAAGAATAATAATATAATAATAAATAATAATGTGCAATATATGAATAATAAGATAAGATGCTATATAAGATATAAGATTTAAGATAAATAAAAACAAATGAATTTAAAAATATATAAAATAGACATACATAGTAATAGTAAAATAATGAATAATAATGAAACAGAAATAAATGGTGCAAATTACGAATATGAAAACAAACATAAAAGTTATATTATATATAACTTTTTTATTTATAATATTCATCTCAAAATTGAGCTTTTCATGTTGAAGCTATTCTTTTTTTTACGATGTTAATTGGTACTCATATACTAAATGGCACTTATATATTATTAGGATGATGTCGTGTATGTTGCAGTTTGGTTTGCTCGTATTTTTAATTTTTTTTTTAACTGCACTTAACACATGATTTACATATATATATATACATGAACAAATACATATTTTTATATATTTCTTAAACGCATCTCGGTAAATATTGGCGCCTTTTTTTATTAATCTATAGGTTGAACATAAGAGTACGGGCCGTGCAGACAAGAAAGCTTAACTGTCGATGGATCGATAAGAAAGAAGAGGGAAAAGTTGGCATAAGAAAACGAGACAAAAACTTCTGAAAAATGAATAAAATTAATCCTCATCGTTATCCAATTGTTCAAACATAAGTAGGTAACAGTTAACTTAGTAATTAAATTTCCTAAAATAAATAAAGATATATTATTTAGGTGAACTTATTTGACCAAACCAGAACCTCTTGTTATAGCTCCAGTTGAAGCTGTTAAAGGAATGTGTTGTTATTAATTTACCTAACAAGAATATAAACTTCTTAATATTGCAAATTTGAAGTATAGCTACAGCTGATTTTAACACTAACAATGCAATTTTAGTAAACATTAATAATAAAATTATTGTATAATTTTTTGAAGGCCCGGAGTCACCTTTGCTTTTAATTTGTAAACAATTCAAATGAAAATATTATAATATAAACTCAATGAAATTTTGCATGAATTTTGAAGCGGTTAAGATTGATAAAGTTGGTTAAGGTTTTAAGGTTTGCAATACGTATCTTCTCCTTAAGGAGGAGATATCACCACATATTTTGGATTTAATTAAACGACAGAGATTAGCATTTCTAGTAGAAGGAAAGCATTAAGTATTAGATAAGTGTAATAGTCCTAACCTATTAGCTTGCTTGCTCTCTTTGATATTGTTATAGGTACACGCCTCTCGAAGTACTGGCGAAGAGCTCGCACAAAAGATAAGTTTTGGTATGCCCGTCTGTCACCCAATGTCAAAGTCATACATTACGGTGATTGCGATGAAAAGGCTATACCAACTTTGGAGGAATTGCCGAATAAAGTCTCCGTAATAGATATTAAACTGTTATTAGCAGGCAAAGAATGTCCACACATGAAAGAAAAGCGTACTCGAAAATCGGCCTTTAATCTAGCATTTTCGATTGCTTTCGACAGCATGGACCATTCGACATTGGATTTTGTAGCACCGGATGAAATCATTTTTAATTATTGGACCGATTAACGCTTTACTAGCTTAGGAAATGGTTAGCAAACCAAAGAAGACTTCGACACTTTGCTTTCAATGGAAATCAAGTTAAGACTACTGGACACAGAAAGAGTCGATCTAAGCAAGGATCCGCCACCTATACCGGATCGCTTTTACTATATTTTTTCATAGCTCGATCGCGGTATCTACAAATAATTAACCCGTTTATCTTTAGATGTTGTTTATCCAAAAAAAGTTTATGCTCCATGTCTGGATATATTCAATATATTGTAGAGAACCGTTCTCTTAATTGCATCATTATTGTTGTGTTTTTCTAATAAATAAGAGATGGAGCTTTTACTCATACCGCAAAAAGTTCAAATTTGTATGTTTTCCTCGTAAATAAGAAGTGGAGGTTTTATTCATAGCTAAACCGGAAGATTCCGAAAATTACGATTTTTGTTTCGAAAGCTCAACTTCACATCTTTAACATAAAGTGGCCAATTTAAAAGTATTTCATACCCACTCTCTCGGGTATTTATAGAAGGGATTTTAAAAACAAAAACTGACAAACAAAGGGAAAGAGCGTATTTCAGATGCCATGCTCATACATACATAATTTATTCATAAGTAGTTAAAACAACATTTTTTAAAGAACATGATCCGATTGCATTATATGTTTATCGAGGAGTGTTTTAAAACTATTTTATTCATTTTTTCGAATTAATCAAAGTATGTATTAATTTCTAGCTAGCTAAGCTTTTGTAATAAAAGATGTGTGTGTGTCGGTGCATTCATTTTTTAAAATAAACCCGTGAAAGATTTTAAGTAATAGAAAGTAACTTTTAGCTGATATCGGCGTCGTTACGAAATTATCAAATCTGGCATAGTATTCTTTTACTAACGAACTGGCGGCAATTTGCGGCGACGAGCCTGATAGGCGCGTTCCTAAGTTCTTCATCAAATGTTATCCTCCAACAAGAAATCATTGCCATCACTGCGATCGGGTAAGCAAACAAAGGATTGTAATAGATTAAGTGTAGCCCCGCATGAAATAGGATTTTGGTAACGTCCTCGTTTATCAGGTAAATAAGGTCAACGCTTATAATTGAACATTTCATTCGTTGTTAAATTTATGCAAGCATAAAGAATATAGAGGCGAAAAAATTTCATTCGAAGAAAAAGCACGCCTCTAAACCAATGAGAACTCGCCGAAGGACAAGTTAAAATTCAGCCAAGTCCACAAAATACTACCGCCTCGATAAAACCTAACACGTAGAGTAGAGTGAACCTTTCAATCATGATACAATAACAAGCAAAGTAAATAGTAAAGGAGCGATTTGCAGTCGCAGATAAAACGAATAAGAAGAACCACATCTGATTTCTTAAATCGACGCAATTGTATATTAATGGACAATGATGATCGAAATAGACCACACAACGAGCAATCGCATCTGCAAAGACGTAACTATGGCAAACACAGGTCAAAATGACATTGCGCGTCTTGAGCGCAGTATGGAATCTGTTTTTTCCGAGCTAAGTGGTATACAACCAAGGTCTCGCTGATTGGCGATAATCCAACTAATCCACATCACAACATTCCAATAAATAAAACAAAAATGAGAACGCCGTAAAATATTCCAAGTGATTGGTATGGCCTGGAAAACAGTTTGTCATTGAATAAGGAATATGAATAAAAAAAGAAGTAAAGGATGTTTTGAGTCGCCAGCTCCACCCATATTTCGGATACGAAAGGCAACCAACGAAATTTTTTCTTCACTTCATTATAAAGAACGCGTACTATGTCTTGATGCTGGCGAGCTTGAGCCAACATAACGGGAGTTTTACCATTTTTACCACTTATATCACTAATAGTTTCAATACAAACTATGAATAGTATTAAAACTGAAGGTGTTGCTTGAGGCACTAATAGGCAAATACTATAAAAGATAATCGTAATGGCCTAATGTTACATCTAAAGACCATTCTTCCTATTGGACCTAGAAGAGTTTTAAATTAAAAATAGCGACGTCGATGTTGGATTAGGATATTAATTTAAATGTAAAAGTTTAAAATTTAAGTCTCTTCGACTTGTAAAATCTTATATAATCTGAGTTCAAGCCGACGTAAGACATGTTGGTTTTCATCTTTATTAATTTTTAATATTTTAGTGTGAAAGAACCAAATATTAAATAAATAATTATCTTATTTTATAATTTATATATGTGATTTACACAAATAGTATTGTATTTATTTAAAATTATTTTATTTATTATTAGAAGATAATTATTAGTAATTTTTGTTTTAGTAAGTGTGGAACAAACTTATTCTTTAATATCTAATTATATTTGTTATTTTTTTGATTTTTATAAATAGAATTTTTATTTATAATGAATTAAATTTAGTATTAAGTTAATAGAAAATTTAGTTTTCTACCTATGTTTTCAAAAAATATGCTTATTCTATGTTCATTAACTAATTTAATATATTCATCTCATCGTTTAGTAATCAGGAGGTTAATTAAAAAATAAGTAAACAATATTACAGTTAAAATTTGACTGGCCATGCTCCAATTCAAGTTAATAAAGGTAGTCATTGATCAAAATCATAATTAATTAATGGAACAAAATTTAATTGTTAAGTGAATAGTAAAACAGCTAAAATGCATGTGAAATAGCAATCGATAATATTAAAGCATTTACTTCCGCTAGTTTATTAGGAAGAGACCGTAAAATTGCATATGCAAATAGAAAATATCGTTCTGCTTAAATATCAGGTGCCACTAAAAGATTAGCAGGAGTAAGGTTCTGTGAATTTGTAAGTAAGTGTCTAACGACGAGTTTTCCGAGTATATTCATTGAGGTTTGTTTATTGAAAATAGGACCTGAACATTTTTTTATCCTTTTCTTAACTCTCAGTCAGTTTCCTTCGAACTTTCGCTGCCTGCAGACTGCAAGATATTATTTAGTTCACCACATTTGTTAAATTGTTAGCAAGTGGACTACATAGTATTTTAGCGGAAAGCTTCCAAGCGTTGTCAGAGCATCATTATTGTAATTAGCGCGTCGGTTTTATCGTAATAATTGAAAATATATTTTTCGGCGGTGAGTCACACAAATATTTAAAAAGCCTAAATAAACTGAAATATTACTTACGAAGGTGCGCCTGTTTAGGAGAAAGTTACGATTGCAGAAAATTTTGATGTCGTCAGTAATACGTTTTGCATGCGAATTTATTGTAATAACAAAACTGATTTCTTATGTTTTGATGAAGCAAAACGATGAATTGTACATTTCTTTTTTTTTGGCTGCTTTAGTGAAGTTCGTACCATTATAAGTCCGTGATACATCAATAATTGCTTAGGAATCGACCAATGTCATGCCAATTCTCAAAGTCCTCAGCAGCCAATGTGTAGAAATCAATGGGTGGTATATGAATTTGAGAGAAAAACAGGTGCAGAATGTTTACCAATCAATTTTCATTTATATTTTGCAATCTATGGCAGATAATTTAATAAAATAGACAAGAAAATGCAACTTTACAACTATTAAAAATTAATAATCTACTGATTTAAAAACCCTGTCAAGGGTTTTATTTTTAGCACAACAGAGAAAAGAAAGGAAACATAGAATAACAAGTAAGATAAGAAGGACAATAACATTCTTAACAAAGTATACACACAAAAAGCATGTAAAATAGACAAAAATTCCCACTACCACTTTTGTCAAAATTGTCGTTTAAAAAGACACTCAAAAGTTTAATGTTTAACAACATACGCATAATGAACGTAACAATGAAATAATTTTTTCCAAGCCGAATATTATATAAATGGTGATAATATGTCCGATTGGATGCTGTATAATCTTGAAACATTTATTGCGTTCTCTTTATGGCAGCTGTAGGAATAGTAGTACTATTCATAATTTGTTGTTGTGTTTGGATTGTTTCAGTTAGTCCTCCACACATTGTTTATACAAATTATTCAGATCAAAGCTAGCTCAGATATTATCAGCCGAAAAAAAGAATTTTAATAATTTTCCTTTGGTGTTAAGATTTGTTCCTAACCAATGGACTCATCGATAAAGAGTGCTACTAACTATAGCTGAAAAGCAGGCGCGGTATGCCGAAAGTCCTGATATGGTGACTTTTCAATACAAAGAAACGCATCCAGAAGTCACCATTCGTGATCCTGTTATCAGCAGACATTAAGAGGAGTTTCAATAGATATCTTATTGTTTCCTTGAATATATGAGTTTTTTTGGGGATAATCTCAAACGACAAGAAATTTTTCAATATTGAAGTCGCAAATTGCCTGGGAAGGGGAAAAAAGTGGTAGCCAGCGCTGAACAACGATTTCGATTGTCTGGTTTTTCATATTAATCAGCATCTTTCACTACAAAGAAAAGAATCGAAGTAATTCCTACTTCCAATACGATTTATTAATATATATAATGGTTGTAAAAATTAGTCCCATATTTGCATAACATGCTCTATTTATGCATATTCTTTGCTAGGTGTCCGATTTTCAATCTTAGTCTGGCAGAGATAATAAGGGGGAAAAAAAGTACAAAGTGTAACAAAGCTGTAAGTATGCTGGCAATAAATGCATAGAGAGGAAGGTAGAAATCTAAGACTGAAATTAAAGTTGAAATCTTTTTCATTTTAAGACTTCGGGTTCTATTGTTATATAGTTATGAATGAACTTATTATTAAACGATTTTCGAAGACAATTTAACAACAGGGATTAGAAATAACCTGAAATCAAATCCGCTCTGACAGATCAAATTTCACTTGAAAGGGCCAATAAGCAGCTAAACGATCGTAGCAATCGTGCCATTTATACTAATCGAAAATCAAAAAAAAAATATTCAAATATTTACTAAATCTAACATACCAGCCTATGCTGCTTAATGTCGCATAAATTTCCCATGGCTCTTAAGGAGCTTTTCCTTTTCAGATAATTACAATATAGTTTGAAATATTGTACAAAAAAAAAAGAACAATAATAATAATAATAATAATGCGCTAACATAACCATTTGCTGAGAACTTAACAGTTTTGATAGCTGTCTAATTTCTTATTGCATTTTATTTTTCATGGGAACATTACGAGCACATTTCCGCCAGGAACTAAAATTTTATGCAACTTACACATTACGCCACTACAGAGTTTTCTCTACATCTACATCTATTTATTTTGTAACGTAAACAACGAGATGGAAAAACCAAAGAAAAAAAACAGTTTTGGCATTTTTGCTAACCTTCAGACACTTTACTTTTGGATTGGTCTCTCAAGAAATTGATGAATTTTGCACATAATTCTTACCA
>CCAG010001488.1:0-29774 GCA_001077435.1 Glossina morsitans morsitans
GCAGAACATATATTCCAAGCGTCAAGAGGTTAGACTTAGGGTTTTCTGAAGCTTTTTCACTAAAACCAATATGCGCATCTATGCACCTATTACAACGCCTACATCCAATTCACTTGCCTAACAGGGAGCTTCCTGGATGCTAAGCTGGATAACTACTATCTTCATTTTTCGTCTCTTTTTAGATTACATTTCTTAATATCGTTTGAATAATTTGGGGGAAATTTGATTACTCCCTATGATTACGATTTGCACAAATTGACCTTCGAGTTATATTTCGGATTACATTCTATATTATTTGCAAGTGAATTTAATTACTATGATCCCGACAATAACCTAACGATTATGTGTCTTAGCCGTCAACAAATACCTAAAGAACTCTCATTTGCACTTAGCTGTTCTCTTGTGATACATGCATACGCTGTTCGATATGAAAAAGGAAGTAATAAGTGAAAGTATTTAACGAAGTTAATGTGGAATGAATGAAAGTGTTGTTTAACAAACAATATCAGTCAGTCGGGGGACATGTCCATACAGGTGTACACAGGGTGATTATCAGGCAAGAAGAATTAAGAAGACAGTAATAGGGTGCATCAATCGGTTGTTGGAAGATATAGCCTAGCGCTTACACTCCCACCGTAAGTAAAGTTTAGTCTACTGTACTGGGAGGGGAGCCCGATTGTGCGGACTTGCTAACCGTGCCTCATTAGCCTAAGAGTAAGTGCAAAAGAATTTATTTGAAGAGCCTTTAAAGATCAACTAAAAGGGAAAGTTCATGTTAAGCTGCTCCAAGCTGATTCGTTTCCCCATTATCAACAAGCGAAACCACACAAGTTTCGACGACTTCGTTAAACTTGATAAAGCTTGTCAACTCAAGTTTGGCGCATTGGCGCAAACTAGTCTTCTATTAACCCTCAATTAATTCCACCTTTATGTCCAACAAATGTTGAGAAAATCAAGATCCAAACATTTTTCAAGTCTTCCTCCCCAATCTGTAATTGTGGACAAAATTCTCATTAGCACATTCTCTGTGACTGCCTTCACTGTTCTTTAGTTAGAAGTATTGCGTTTGGAGTGACTAACCCCATGGACACTCTACCATCAGCTACAATATATTACTTTATTAAAACTGGTAGGCTCAATATCTAATGTACTCTTATAAATTAGGGCCGATAGCTTGTGTTGCTAGTGCTCAATGTCTTTTTTTGTTTTTTATCTAAGAATTTATTTCATTAGTCTAAAATTATAATAATAATACCTTTTAATATATTATGATGGAAACTTTTATATAAGAAAATGACTTGACGTAAAAGGTTATTGCGTTTAATTTGGACCAACGTCGATTCACTTTTTCACTCATAAAAATTAATCCTTCACATGACATTAAGGTATGCGACGACTATGTATGTGACGGGAAAAGTAAGTCAAGAAATGGTATAAGATAAGTGAACAGTTCATCTTATTCCAATGCAAAGTGTTCACTTGCTTGCCCTATTTTTGTGACTAGTTTTCGAACATAGACACTCGCTATACATATTAATCGATAAAAGAACAAAAAAAAAAAAAAAAAAAAAACCACATAAATGTGATAATGCAAGAAGGAAAGAAACTTTTTTTTAATTATTTTAAATTTGGTTTGAATTCGTGCTAATTAATTCATCTCCTAATTGTATATGCATATAAGTGTTTAGAAAATCCCTTTGTTAATAAATTCCGGTCAATATTGTTTGGCAAACATTAAATCATATCATCAATAAATCCAAATCGACTTACAATATATTGAAATCAATGAAAATTTAATAATATTGTGCTGAAGCAAAAGAGTCCTATAGTTTACACTTCCAATTTAAAAGTCTTACCTCCGTTCAAAAATTGCAACGAGCTATTGTGTAGTCAGCTCGTACAGCAAATGTAAACAAAAAACTAACAAAAAGAACAACAAGCGCAGAAAGAGCAAGAGAATTGAGCACGTAACTCAACATCGTCATAAAGCCTTAGGGTAATTTCATATTAGAAAACTGAAGTAACGCCACAAGATTAGATAATGAAAGACGAAGATGAAGATGAAGATGAAGACGAAGCAGCAAGCAAGGCATATCCAGAGCCACAGCCACTGTCACGGCCACGGCCACTGCCATAACAACGGCAAGAGCGATAGCAATAATGTATACAGTTTACATAACTGGACTAAAGCTGGCTGGCTGTCTGTCTGTACACATAAAATTGCTGAAAAATTATAACATTTGAAGGCTGCACCTGACATTTTGTGAAATGAAGCAGCAAGCAATGCAAGTGCAAAGCAAAGCAAAGCAAAGCAAAGTGTGCGTCGACTATTCCTGCCACTTCGCATTGGCTTGTATGCTTGTAGTGCTCGCTACCAAGTAACAGGTTATACTAAAGAATGATGCAAAGAATATAAGGAGAGAAACAAAACGTATGACGTGTTATTTCATATATCAAGAGGCGTTACTGTTTTGAATGCCTTGGCGACTTTCGAATGCATACATTAACCAAAGAAAGCAAAAAAAAATTCTGCCCGATTCCTAGTGACAATTTTTATAGTCAACAAAGAGATTATGCTGTCATTGCTTAATATTCAACGGTAAGAAGGTGAATAAATAGTTGCTTAACATTTCTCACTGATTAGTTAAGTGTTAATAATCAAAAACTTTTTTGTACGCCTGCAACTGCCACACACTTGGATTATTTTTAATAAATTTCATAATTGTTATGAATTGCAGGCAGGAAAGCCCAACAACTTGTTGTTATCAACATTGATAATGGATCTACGGCTTCGGGCAAATTGTGGCCCATTAATATCTGTCATCGATAATTGCGGTTCCATACTATTTTTTCTCATTTTCTTGTTCTTTTTTTTTGCTTTTACTTTAGCTTTTTAAATTTATTTATTATTTATACGAGATACTCGTTGTCTTGGCATTTATGGTTCGATAGTGTTGTAGTGGTTGAGTTCGAATATTCATTTCGTCTGCTGTTGTTTAATTTTCGCTACCTTCGCTGATTTGTTTAATGTTCAAAGAAGCGGCATTATTCTCTTTTAGCAGTTGAACGAGGCCGTCTTACCATTTTGTCAACGCAGTTGACAGCATTCAGGCAACTTGCTAGCAAATCAATCTACTGATGACTGATTCATTTTAAAAACTCTTTGGCATTAATGCAACTATTAGTGTTTTTTTTTTTTTTTTCATTTATTTATTTATTGATTTATTTATTTACTTTTTAAATGATTTTCTTTTATTTCGCAAGACAACAACCGTTTACGACTTATGCTTGGGCTCATCTAGACTCGCAAATCGTTACCATAAGTTACGGTAAACTATTTGGTGTCTTGAATGGAATGGCGAAGAGAGCAAACAGCAAAATATGAACTAAACTATGTGTTAATTAACAAATGTTCTCTTTTATTCGCTATTTGACGGAAACGTGTACAATGTAGACTCTGTTATCGTGACATTTCCCTTCTTCTTCCTTTTCGTCTGCGTCTCTTTTTTTCTACCATTATTTCTTATTTATGACAATCATGTTTGTTTACCCATGGCATTGTCATCACTATTTGCAATGAGAGGTTCCTTGAAAATGACTTCACTATTGAAATGCATACTCATGCATATGTAAGTATTCTAATAAGAAAATAAGAGCAATATTTTCAAATTTGTGTAGAATGTCTGCTTGTACGGCAATTAACGCAATCTTCAACCATCAGAACTCAAGGAGCAGAGGAGTCGAGTTTGTTTTTACAAGACCGACTATCATATCAACACAAATTGTTTTAGTTTGATTAGTATTTAAATCCTGCTATCTAGAATTTTACAATTCAATTGACATTTTGTCTACTCCTGAGACCTGATAAATTCTTTTTATGATTTGACTAAAACTTTTTGCTCGAATTGAATCACGGAACTTTTTATTCATGTGTAAATTTTTGATTCTATGCTTCCGTCCATACGTCTACTTGAACTCTACTCGTACGCCCTTCCGTCTCTCCAACAGTCTACCCTTTCGACCATTCCTCAATCTGTACACAAAACCTACGTTTTCGTTTGCCTACCCTTTCATCAAGCAGCAAACGCTTCTACGCTTTCGTCCATTCATTCTTCATCCTCCTTCTGTCTTCCCTCTGTTAATTGTCTTAATCAATGTGTCAGTCTATTTATGCACGCACTCGCATCTCTTTACGCAGCTCTATATAAGCCAATCTTAAGTCTTTTTAAGCATCAATTACTGTAGAGTTCCTTGTTGGAGCTATACTCGGCATAAATACCTGAGACTTGGTTCATATATACTTTTAGATCGATTCCACAACCATACTTCGAAAATGGCTCACCATTTATTAAAGCACACGAAATAAGCCTTCAAAAAGAAATCCTCAAAATATTATGGCTATCGCGTTGTAAGTGGTAGAAAATAAAGATATTTTTCTTCGAAATATTTATCAAAATCGTCGAAGAGCTCAAATACTAATGAGGCATTACATTCACAATTAACAAAAAAAGGCCTCCCAAAAGGTTACCTAAGTTTCCTATCCGTTTCTGTTATCTTCCAGGAAAGCTGTGCATTCCGCTGCCCAGCCATTTGCAGGATAACAAGTAAAAAGCCGTTTAATTAGATTCATTCCCCAGTAAATATTACTTTCTTCATAGTAAATATGATCGTAACAGGTCACGCATAAGAAAAAACTTTCATCCTGCACTTTTTAATACATTTCGTAAATATTTAACGTTTCGCAATCCAATTTTTTTTTGCCTACTGCATGCTCATAAATTCCTTCCCATTATAATGGGAAGGATATATTAAGTATGGGCAGACGTGTGCAGCGCTCTGAAGGATAAAGCCTTTCTGTCCGTTTGTCCGTCTTACCACTTACCACCAATCGATGTGATAAAAGGTGGATTTATCTCAAGTTGTTCGCAAGCGGTAAAGTGGTATAGGGTATAGGGCGAATTTAACAATAATTTAATAATTAAATACTATGATGTCAAATCTAGCCCGACATAGAATGAAGAACTACAATGTCGCCGATTACTCGACATAGGGTGAAATTAAATTTTTATTCGATGTTTGCTATTACGACTCAAATATTAGAAAATTATTATTGTTCATCTATTTTCGTTATGAGATACGATAACTAGATAATTAGACATTATTGCCTTTAAATGGGATAGGGACCTTTCAGGTCTCCATAGTCCAAATTTGATATAAGTTACTTTTATGCAAAATTATTATGATGGATGGATTGTCATCGTAAAATATTAAAAATTAAAGTTTTTCGCCGTACAAAGGCTTTCTTTTCTTAGCAATATATATATATATAGGAACCGGGTCAAAACATTGCTCGATCTGACCTGAATGCTTCACTTTCTTTTAGTATGCCGAAATGCTAGATCTTACTGGTCTATGTCGAAAAATTATGAACTTTGCAATTTTTTTTCATATTGCGTCATATGGGAAGTGGTTGCAAAAGTGGTCCGATCCAATTCATTTTCAATAGTGTACATCGCACGTCCGTTTATAAAATTTCCTCAATACATTTCATTATTTTAGGATGAATACGAAAATATATGGACATACATCACAAGAAGCGACAAACAAAACGAAAGACATACAGAAAGATGTATATTCTTCCAGAAAACAACGCTGCATGGGTTAGTATAATAAAAGAAGAATCTGTCCTTCCTCCATATAAACTTGAAATATTACGGACCACAAGAGTGGTAACGAATTAATTAAACATTAATTATCAAATTTTTTAAGAGCAAATTATTAAGGGAATTTTAAGGGCTAAATATATCACCATCTTGATCACGAATGCATTTTATTGCGTTTAATATATGCATTTCTATGCATGATGATCATTCCACTCAATAAGTAACTGATAGAACAACATCGAAAGACTTAAGTAAAAAACTTGCTTTTATTTCGCTAGCATTAATTTATAAATCTTTTACCATAGTTTCTAGATTTTTCTTCTTCTCTATCCCTCTCTTTCCATCTGTTATTTGTCGATTAATTAGTGGTTTTTGTTTTCTTTAACACATACAATTAAACATTTTTTCTTGTTATTTTTATTCATAAGTGCATTCGCTTTTGTAGAGTAGAGAAATACAAAAAAAAAAAAAAAGAATGAAAAAAGGAAACAGCAAAAGAACTGAAGAACTAAACAACTAAATTTTGCCGCAGGATAAAAATCAAGTTTAGTAAATAAATGTATGAAAAGAAATGATAAATAGGAAGGAAAAAAAAACATAAAAACAAACCAACTGAAGACCTCGTTGCGAATTCGTAACAACGGCAGTTGAGTGGTGAATGTAACAGAAAACAAATCACAGACAGGAACGACTTTTATCCGCTTCATAATCATCGTTATTACAGCTAATAATCGTCATCGTAATCATAATCAGTCTAATGGAAAATGTTCGGCAGCTATGGCCTTGTCATTAAATGTTTTATATTAAACGTGCACATGCACGTGTAAAAGCATATGTATGTGGACACGCACTTGAATTTGTACATGCATGACATTAGTATTGAAATTAGTCTACACACACTATAGATAGCATAATAATTGACTGCTATTGCATACAGATATGGTTATTAATATAAGCACCAGGAATATAAAGGAATTCTATCGGTTTTTATCCCCTAATAATATATAGTACGTAAGTAATACAATAACACGTGCCCATGTATATTTAAGGAAAAAAAACAAGTAAGAACATTATAATCGGGCAAGACCGACTATTACATACTCTGTACGATTTCCTCTAATGCACACAACAAAAATTACACATTATTTCCATGCAGTCATACTTTTCATGAAAGCCCATATATTGAAGGATAGCCGAAACACCACACGACACGATCCAAACATTGCAACCTTAATTTTTTTCCTTAAAATATTATTATTTTTCAATTTTCATTATAAAAAACTAGAGAATAGACTAGGGGTCTGAAAAATAGATGTATTGGATCCAAATTCCGCATCGTCATTTTTTTTGCTTAATCACTACCATGAAGTGATTTTCATCATGAAACTACTCATGAGAAAGAAACCGATGTGGTTAAAATTAGGTCTACTTTATTTTTCATATAATTACTATCATGAACGAATTTTCGTTCACAGAAATTAACAGTTAAGCCTTTTTGGCATATAAGGGTTTAGGTTTCTAGCCGCCTTTGTATTCATGAGAAATACACCCATGCGTTTTAAATTTGATGCGCACCATTTTTGTGCCAAATTACTATAATGAACGAATTTTCATCATAAAACATTGAGAATTAGGCCTCGTTGGCATACAAAACTTTTCATTTATATGAGAATCCTTATATGCGGTGGTATCCGAAAAATAGATGTACAAGTTTCAAATTCGGTAAAGTTGATTTCTTTGTCAATTTACTATTATGAACCAATTTTCGCCATGAAATACTGAAAATTAGACTTTTTACCATATAAAGATTCAGTTTTCGTAAGAACAATTACATGGGGCTGGGTTCAAAAATTTGCCACAGCCTTCTTGACTTGTTAAAATAGGCCACGATATGGGGAGTGGTCGAAAAAGTTCGATTCGAACTGTTTTGAATAGTGTTTGTCGTTTGTCAAATTTCAACAAAATATCTTAAAAATTGCAACCTGTACCTTGAACACAGAAATCGTGGATAGACATTAGACGGACAGATGGTCAGATGGACAGACATGCTTAGGATAATTCAGAAAATGATGCTGAATGATTTTGAATTGATATACCAATCAATAAAAGGAGGTTCTAATTTAAGCCCTTCTGGGTGTTACATACGTCCGCACAAGTTTAATACGCCCCGTAGCACAAGGGCGTAATAAAAAAAAAAAAAATTATATATATGCTGAAAATTTGAAATGTAATGATTTTTGGTACATTGGGACAGTTTTTCCAGTTAGTCAATTGCAGTAGTTTTTGCCGGCACTATTCCCTAGGAGTGATTGATTTCTTTTGGTTGGAGCTGACTGCTCAGAATATGTTACACAATATAAATGTAGCGACATTCACCTTTTTTTTGCTTTTGCAGGCTTGCAATGGCTTAGGGGTTCACTAGAAATTTGAATTTGTACCGGTTGTGGGTGTGCCTCTGTGCTAGATGTGTACATGCTTTTTTTCTTTAGTTTTTGTCTCTTATTTCTTTATACATGAATTATCATCTGTTTTTTCACTTCTCTTTAGATATTTTCTATTAGTTTTTAATAATAATCAATAAAGATGTACATGTAAGAGTCAATTGAATTCGGCTGTTAATGTATTTCACCAGAATTTCACGAATAAGTAAATGAATCAATAAATACCTTAATCGTTCTTTGCATCACAATTAGTTGAGCTTTTTTATTGAAAAAGATCTGTTCCAAAAACATATTTTATTGGATACTTCGCCGGATAAGTTCTATTAATTTCGTAAAGCTTAGAGACGTGCGGAACTCACAATTTCACTAATACTATTCTCTATAGAAAGTGATGTGAAGAAGCTTTTAGTAAATAACTTTGTTACTTTTGGCATCATTAAAAAATATTGCTACTATACAATAATTATATAACAAAAAAAAAAAATAGTGGATTTCACAAGTAGAGATGTTTTGATATAGTTTTGCTAGAAAGTGACATAAAATCTTGTGTTTCAAATGATTCTTACTTTGATTGATTTCCGCTCGTAGCTTTTGCCTTCTGCTCGTCAATCATACACTGCCTCTACGTCTGTTTTATTCATGCTTTTCATGAGGCACTTATTTCTTCAAAAGTCTGTCCGATCGGTGCCTTGATGTCCGACTGTCTGTCTACTTTTACTACATATGCTTTGATTGTCAGGTAGCCAGTCCGTTTGTCTATGTTGCCGGTTGTCGGTATATTCAATCGTTTCTTCACCTCCCATTCTGTTCGTTTCTACATTCTTTCGATACCTCATGTCTCAATGCGTCCATTCATTCACCTAACTACTTATATTCCGATTTCCCGTTTTTTTAGCGGGTTGGGTTAAAAAATAAACATATGAAACGAAGTAAGGTACAGTTTGATGGCTTGAAAGGCGTGCTTTAATGATCTTAAATAGAAAAAAAATTTAATTGTCGCTGCGGTGTGTGCAATGAACTAAAAATTATTGCCGCTAAAGCATAATGTAGTCATCAGAACTACTTTACGATCATCTAGACATTTTTAACGCATCTAAGTTAATGACAAATGCTTTCTATTTCAAAATTATTAAAAATGAAAAAAAAACACTTATTTCCCGGATGCTTGTTTATGTTAAACTTACGCTTTGAAAATGTTACAAATCGAATTTGTTTTTTTTTCACATTTAGAGAAATCAAGCATAAAATGAATTTCTGGTTAAAAGAAAGTAAAGACGTCTTCGATGGAAAATACACAAAAGAAAATATGATTAAAAAAAAGCAAAAAAAAAGCAAAAAAAAAGATAGCATAAGAAGAAATAAAAGTAAAATGTTTAGGAAAACAATAAAATGTACTGGAAACTAAAAGTGTTTTACCAGATTTATGGATGTCAAAAGGTTTTCACATATACAACTGAAAACAGACATAAACAAGTCAGCGCAAACAATTGCTTTCAATTAAGAAAAAGCAAAAGTTGTTTCAATGCCATGATATACGGAAAGTCTGACGAATCAACATGCCTTAGCGTGGATGTATAGGTTTGTGTAAATAGTATAATACACTCACACGCCCCTTGACATTAAACGTTTAACAGCCAACAATTTAATAATACAAAGAATGTATGTAAAGCTTAAGACGAAACCATCGATACCCACCACCAACTCAACCCGGTACAGTTACTGTTTCGAAAAAAGATTTACACATAACAGACATTTATGTGTGTAAATCAAATGAAAAGACATTTAAAACATTTTGGTAGCTGAGCAATAATTTTTGTTTATTATTGTAATATAATAACAACAACAACAATAAAAATTTATTTTATTTGTAATTCTTACAAATCTTGTAACGATTTGAAGTGAAGTAAGTTAAAAGGCCAGCCAAGCAGACAAGTTTACTTCATTAGTTCTTTTTTTTTTTGTTAAATTATTTATGAAATTTTTAAAGAAAATTTTTTGATTGTTACCCACACACCGACAAAGTTAACATGGAATTTTAAAATAAGATGACTAACAAAAATATCAGAGTCTGTCAGTTTATATTATGTCTGCACAACATACACGTATACTTTATACATACATACATGTCAGTTTGCGGTCAATACAATAACATTCATATATGGATATGTTTTCATACATATGTAAACATTGTATAAAAGAATTATGACAGACTGTGTGATGGGCTCTCACTTCTATTGAGAAAAAAAAAAAAAAAAAAAAAAAATTAATGAAAATGAAGAAAGAATTAAGCAAACAATGCAATGTATGAAGAAAATCATTATTACCAATATGTCTGTCTATGTACATATGTGTTGATTTTATTTCGTTTCATTCAAGCACATATTCATATGTATGCATACATATATGTGTGTGTACGATGCATTCAGATAAATTATAGCTTTTTTGTAATAATTTTTCTCATAAATCATTGAAAACCTCGCACATGTTTTAACTTTCATTACATTTCTTGTGCATTGTATTGTATAAATAAAAATACTTCTAATTAGCGTTTCATAGTGTGTTTAACTAAAATTTCAATTAAATTAGAAATGTTTTTAAACACAACAATTAGATAGACTACAGTCTATAAGTCCATCCAATTTAACAAATGACATATAAAACACCTGAGATTATGATTATAATGTCAATCCACTTTTTGCGCCATGATCTTTTCATTTGCCGTATTGTGAAAGAAAATGATATTTTATATTTTTAATTTCACGTTCACAAGCATACTGTAGTCGACATAAGAAAATTTTATCAACTTCTTCTCTTTGTGCGAACATATGATATAATATGTCACTCAATAAATTTGTAGCATGCCATATATTTTTATTCTTATCCTTATTATTGTAAATTTAGCCAGAGAATAAATTCTAAGACTAGTGTCTTAAAGCACGAGCATCTAAGGCTTTCGGCTTTTATTTTTATTAATATTATTATTATTATTATTATTATTGTTATTATTATTATTATAAAAACTCTACGGCACTTGAGATTTGAACCCACTACCATTGAATTGCTAGCCGAGACTCTTGCCTACTCGGCCACTCAGGCCTATGCCATGTAGATATCATACCTATTGACGAATCCCTTTGAATATTAGATACCATTAACTCTCAAAAGGAGTGTGCCACTAGTTTCCAGTGATGCTATTTTTGTAATTTTCGAAAGAACGGAACAGTGTGAATTTCGTGCGTTGTGGATAATGCGGATTTTGCCTTTTAATGGAGAAAAAGTAACGTTCGAACACAAGCAATGGCTTCACAAATTTCAATTGGACTCTGAGGCATCGAGACAAATAATCGAGAAGTGATTTGGCAATCTTACATGCGACCGCACGAACACCGATGATACCTGAATTTGGCAGTTGGCTAAGGAAATGTAAAAAAAGCGAAAGCGACCAAAAACGCAATAAACGACTGGGAAGACTATGCCGTCCGGTTAATATAGTATTCTTCAAAAGGAACACAGGACCAATAGTCAGCATTACGTAGCACTGTTAGGGCGTTTGATGAACGAAATTGCAACAAGCTATCATGATCCTACGAGCTTCTTGAGTGATATGATGAGTTACATATTTGTGTTTTTTGTTGTTGGTTTAAAATTCTTTTTTTAGAAATAAAGTTAATTAATTTTTATAAAATAACTAATTCGAGACACGTGGTAGTAAAAAACAAAAATAATACAAGGTTTTCCAGTTTAGCAATAACAATAAGTTTTGTAGCAAAAACTGTTTTGCGAGTATTGCGAGTAGTTCTTAATTTTGTTGATTTTCTCCGTCAAATAAACTAAGGATGCAAGTTTTCTCCATCGATTATTCATCCACATGGCTTCGCGCTTAGGAGCAGAGTCTGGCTGAAATATATGTCGTGGGTCCTTTCCCATATTGAGAATTCAATGTTTCGTAGCTTCACAAAACTTCGTAGAACTGTATCAACTGCGAGAAACTTCGCGTACATGAGGATACGCACAAACGTCTAACATTTCTCACAACGATTTTGCTGTGGTACGAATTTTTTCTTGGCAAAAAAAAATAAAGAAAGAATATAAAAAAACGTAGGAACTGACTTTAGCTTGTTCAAGATGCCTTGTGCTCCTACAAATCTCTAACCTGAGATTTATGTCGACTTAAACTGTCCCCTACTCAGAACGAAGGGTTCATAGTCATGGAAGTCTTCATCAAAAATAATATAACATTATAACGCGGAACATTTCGCTTTCAGCATTTATGCAGCGAAATTATTACGCCCTACTTCATGCCGCTCATAAAAAATATAGCGAAACATTATTGTGAACAAGAATGCGCAATAACTGAAATAATCACATTATTATCCGCCTGAGTAGTTGGTCGTCGGTGTAGTGAGTGCTCAGTCATAACACTTATCGGTTGGGCACACACACACCTCCCTATTTCTTGTATTTTCTTCTTTTGTTTCTGACAGCCACCGTGTTAAACGGCTAGAAGACATCAGTCATCAGTCATTGGTTGTATTAAAAAATATGATTTTTTGGACACGATATATATATGTGTGAGACCACGCACTTTGAACATTGTGTGAAGCAGAAACAGTAGAATATATTGGCGGTACAGTAGAGATGCTTGTGTGCCCTTGCTTTCAACGCATATATATGTTTTAAAATATAGAAGTAAATATAAATAAAGTAAAATAAAATTTTTCATCACAAATTGCAGTCATATAGTCATGCTAGCTTATCGCATTGAAGGCTATTTAAAATTTAGTTGCCCTTTGCTGTCGAAAAGTTCATGTACAACCTAATTATCTAGGATCGAATTTAGTTCAGCCAATCCCGATATGATATGATGCGACAACGAGTTCATTAGAAAGTGTTGCCTTCTCTTGTAAGCTCGATATTTTATTTGAATAGTTCCTTGCAAAAGAATGCATACGAAATTAGTCTATAGCCACCGCCAGAAGGTGCACTGTATAAATTTGCTGTGACCATCATCTTGATCTCTTCTCAGTACCGAAAATAAATTTTATAACATTTTTATTGTGCAAGTAACTTTCAAACACACACACACACACAGTCGCTGTAAACGTAAAGGGTGAAGGGGAACGATTTATCAGCATGATCAGCGATCAGAGGTGTGCGCTTATAAAGCACGAATTTCCTATAAAACGTTCAATATTTCCCACAACAGGTTAATTACTTCATATTGAACAAAAGCACTTAGTTTGTCTGGAAATAAGGAAAATTTTTCTCATTTTTTCAGTGAAATCAAGCGTTCACAGTTCGCTTATGTTATAAGCGAAGATCTGATCGAATACAGTGGCGAACTAAAGCGTAGTGTAATCACTTAAAATTGTTTTTTTTTTGTTTTTATTGTTGCTATTATTCGCATTTTTTTTTCTTCTCAGGTATAATTTTCTTTAAATATTTGCAACTCCCCGTGGATTAGCTAGAATAATGTAGCGAAGAGTACTGCACAGTAGCAGTAAGTATAAGAACAACATTAACATCAGTAACAGCAACAGCAACAGCAACAGCAACAGCAACAACCGCAACAACAGTAAGACGAAAGAATAATGAAAGTGTTGCTTTTGATTGCTAAACATTAATTAATGTTATCAGTCTTTGTTCAATCAAATGTCAAGATCAAGGTTGTTTCACTGGTTTGCTCTCTCCTACTGGCTGGCTGGCTGTTGTGTTGTCGTTACTGACTATTCGTTGTTGTTGAATGAACGTTCGTTTGGATCGACTGTTTGCTAAAATAGCCTAAAGGCTTTTTAATTGAGGTCCAGTTAACTCTACAAGACATAATAGAATTTCAGTGATGAAAAATAAAAAAAAATACTAAATTTAAAATTTTTTTTGTACCCTACACCACTTGTAGTATGGGGTATATTAAGTTAGTGCGGACGTATGTAACACGCAGAAAAGCTTAAGATACATCCACTTTTTGTTATATCGATCGATTCAGATTGATCTAAGCCCGTCTGTCCGTCTGATATGTGTCCATGTAAATTTGTATTCAAGCTACAGGTCGCAATTTTTAAGATGTTTTGATGAAATTTCGTATACTGACGTGTTGTAATCCAAGGACGAGTGCTATTGGAAATGGTTTGGATCGGTCCATTTTTTCGACGACTCTTCATATAACGCCCAATTCTGAAAAATCGTGACATGGAAAAAAATTGCAATTTTCAAAATTTCTCGGCAAAAGTTACTAAATAGGAGTAGCTCGGCGTTTGAAATTAGTATGACAACTTTGGACCGGCTGGGGAGTTTTGGAACCCCCTCTCATATAGCGAAAACTGGAAATCAAACGATAAAAAAATGTAATTTTCAATGCTTCACGATGGAAACTATATCATAAAAGTAATTTAAAGCAAAAAAAAATTAAATGTACTAAATTTGAACCATCTTGGCCTATACTTTGGATCCTACTCTAATAACGATTTTCACGACAATCGACCCTTTGTAGAGCAGAAAAGTTTAGCTGTTAACAGGTGGTGATGAAAATTGACCCATGATATCAATTTCATACAAAAATGAACTCTACAAAATTTGGACCGTTTGCGCCTATTGTTGGATCCTGTCCTATGTTAGTATTAAAGTTGTACCACATTAGGTTACGGTTTGGGCCCACTTCCCCAGAAATTCGCACATCAAAAATATGCCTTTATATAGAAACAAAATATAATTTTTGTATTCTATAATAAAAATAAGAATTGTATGAGACAATGTGGTATAGGGTATTTAATGGTCGGCCTTGCCCGACAAAAATGTTCTTACAGGTTTTATTTTATTTATTTATTTAACATAAAATGATAAATAAAAGCGGCTGTTAAAGTGTTTTGGTTTTTGGAAAATCTTTAGGAACAAGAGGCCACCATCGAGAGAAATACATGCAAATGTGAAATGCTTTTCATGTTTACGTTAGATATTAACGGAAATACTACCTTTGCACTCATTCATCGACATCGATAAATAACATGCGTTCGCAGAAGGAAAGCGAGAAACCACACAATAAGACTCTTTAATGGGCATGATTGTGTGTGTGGGTGCGTTTCACACAAAATCTTTTAAATAGTTTATAGTTATTTTCGCATATACAAATATGTAAAACTTTATTGTCGTCATCCACTAGCTTGTGGTGCATTTTAAGTGTTTTTAACTTGTTTTTCTTTTTTCTTTTTCTAGTTCGAAATGTTATTGATTTCTATTTGAAAAACATACACAAAACCTAAACGCTGCGCTTACTTTATGTTTACATAGTAAATGTGAAAGCGCAGCGAACTCTATGTTAAAATGTTTACTTTAATGGAAACTATATTGCTTGTGGGAAACGTTTGCAGCAATTAATGCATGGATATTAACTCGGCAGTATATCTTTGTTACTGGCACGCAAATAAAATCCAAATAAGTGTAAGACTATTATTATTTGAAAATTGTCGATTACTAGCAATTTTACGCACACACACGCAGCGAATGTTGCCAGAAACTTTGGTAAATTGAAATGATAACTCGATTTTCCATCGCGAAACCCTTATGATTGCATATGTAACAACAATGCGTAACAGACTCGAAAAGAGCTCTCATTAAATAGACTTTTGGTTACTGAATAATACTGGCTTGGGGGAAAAGTATTGAGAGGTTCTTTTTACTAGATGACACTTGGCGTTATATTATATATACAAAGGAAAGCTAATCGTGTTGAAGAGGATATTTAAGGGAAATATCTCGAAAATTTATGTACATTGAACGTAAGTACACAAGAACAAGGTCAAAGAGACATGCCGGATGCCAGCATTGAACAGGTTCGAAATATAGTTGTGAATCGATTGGCATAATGCGAAGAGGATTTATTTCAAGTCGTTTTGGGTATCGCGTATATTCGCAGACCATAAGTGATTTAGTATACTACACAAAGAAACTCTCCCAGATAAGGCCTGCAAAACTCAACTGCAATATGCTGCACTCACCGTTTCATTATTTCTTTTCATTAGCATTAGTTTTAATCGAGGACTTCTTACCAGTGCAAGTAGAGCTTCCACCCCTGTGGGGACAACCAAACAATGAGTCATATTATGGATAGCTCGAAAAGATAATTAAGACTCTCCACGTGGAGTACAAGTTCTGCTTAAAATATGGGAGAAATAGTGGCCGAACTTGGGAAAATTTCTCTTTGCTGTGCTTAGAGTTCAATTTTATTAAAAAGTTAACAGTCAACAAAAAACCTACGGAATATTCTGGATATTCGATTTAACTCGAATTCAGAACAATTTTTATTGACTCAGAGTAAAGCTTACTATTGTAATTATGACAGTCTGGATAATCTTTTCCAAAAAGAGGAACAAAGAGAACTTTTTTTGCGATTTAAAAAATATGTGCATTACCCTCACTGTACGAACACTACTTGTACATGGTCGTAAATAAAATGTCTTTTGCAGGTTTATCCCATCATTATTATAAATCCGGTTTAACTAATGCATGCCATAAAAGAAAATTGTAACTCAATGTGCAATTAGAATCTAAGTAAAGCTCATCTAAGCTAAACATTAAATGGTCACAGATTACTATGAAATTACTGCGAATTACCTATTGGTGGCAGGCATCTGTGTGTTAGTGTGTGCATGCATGTGAGTTGAAACGTATTAATTGATTCTTTATTGCAGATTAGCAGAAGGCCTTAAGAAAAACCTATTAATTAACAAGTTTCATTGTCATCCATGCAATGACCAACAAAACCATAAACAGAAGACAACTTATTCTAGTAGAAATTCTTATAAAACATATATATGTACACATGCTCATAAAGCCCCAGTGACTTTGTAATAAAACAATGACGTTAGATGACTTCAATTAATGTTCAATTTTAAATGTTTTGTCAGGGGACATATGGATTGATGAGTAGCTAGTTGCTTGGCTCATTTAAATTTATAATAAAGAAAAATTTTTCTTTTTGTTATAAAAAAATTGCAAATTCCTCAAGCAATAAACGCTGTAAATTATATAATATAATAATGCAAACTCCCGATCATATGATGCAGCTTAAAACGAATCTCAGATGCCTAATACTTAAGATAAATGCGGGCAAAGATGTTTTCGTTTTCCTTGTATTGTAAGAATCATGCTGTGAATCAAAACACTTTAAAATCTTGAATCTTTTTCAGAGATATGGAAGTGCTTGTGAGCGAACTCAGTCAATTTTTCAACAAACCACAAATGTTAAGCCTTAAGAGATAGGCGGGTGAAGTTATATTGACTTAAAATCCTAGGCGACCGTACGTCAATATACCTACACGGGATTCATCAGGTATCTCCAAGGTATTGTAGATCTATATTTATAATAAAACTTGTTAAACAATGTGTTGTTGTATTTTTTTTATCTCCACATGGCTTATTCACGCTATTTTTTTTTTTTTTTTTTGAGCTCTTATCTTAGCTTGCCTTGAGTTAGGTTTGGCCTTTAAATCAAAATATTTATGTTAATGAATCGAGTCACACATATAAGTTTTGATATAAATTTTCTTAAGGCATTTTCAACAACCTTACTTTCGTCTTTCAGCTCACTTCGGAATACGTATTGTATTGTGGTACTTATTTTGTTACGTTAGCCTTCAAACTGTAATCAAATAACTCCTGAGGGTATTCTACACACAACTTTTTGTAAAATGACATATTTTTCCCTATATAATTACAATAATTATAATAGTCGACGGCTTCCGAAATCGCTATAAAGGCGCGCTTATAAGAAAAACGGTTTATTTTATTAAATGGCTTTCTCTTCCATCAGCAGTGAACTGGAATTGGAGCTGAACGGAGATTTCACAAAGGAGAAAAAATACAACCCGTGCAACTGCTTTAAGTATTAAGACTAAGCCTCCGTTCATTTGTAATGTAGGATACAACGTTTTCGTCACGACAGGGTGTTTTAAACAAATTTCTGAAGTCGGTCTTCATATATGTCTGCGTTTTTCTTATTAAACTTTATTTAGAATTTAAACCTGCTGTCAAGCTCTTAAAGTTTTCAAAAATTTGAAAGTATTTACTGAAGCTGAACTATCTAATGGATAGCTCGCCTTTCTGTTCGTTCTAGTCCGTCGTATATTTGTTTACTAGTTTTCAGCATTAGTCGGCACTTTCCCAATTTGATTTTTAAAAATTTCCCTTCAAAGACTTGCAAAGTGATATGTGCTGGGTCTTTCACGCGTACAGTAATAGCGATAGTAACAATCGCACTGACAAAAGATGGAAAATAACGTTAAAAATTACTGAACGTAATGAAAATAAGCTCACATTAGTCTGAGATAATACAGCTAATAACTCAAAATAAATGAACGAACAATGGGACATATAAAGAAGCCATCAGAATTGCATACGATTTGAAAGGAAGATAACTTACAAACACCTTATATGAAACGCATTTTGCTACGTACACAATGCAATAGAATAAACGAAACAATAATCCTAGACACTATAGACATCGAAGGGCTCTTCCCCTCATCAAAATATCGTTTTCCTGGGCTTAACATTCGAACGCCAACACACGCTAATCGCTACACATGTCGAACCCATCTCGTGCCAATAGTGACAATAATAGCAATCATTCTCATCTCATGCCAATAATAATAATAATAATATACCCAATTCTCTTATTACCCGAATTATTTTTACACGAATTGGATTTAACACGAGTTTAAAAGAAAAAAAATTTCTTTTTTTACACGAATTATTTTATTTTAACACGATTTTATATTTATGGATTTCAGATATAATTCCCTTTTTCCAAAGTAGAAGTTATTTTTTATAATATATTTAATGAATTAAAATGTGTAAGCGCGAAATAAATTAAGTGAACTCTAACAAGAGCTTCTTAATATTGTTTACACTTAATTCTCTTTTTACACGAATTTTTTTTTACACGGTTTTTTTGGGAATGTATCTATCGTGTAAGAAGAGAATTTTTACTAAAAATTATTAATGTAAAATTCCAAGAAGTACGAGCGTCAACCCATGCCTACCTGATCCCACGCCAATCCCAAGTAATGTCAGCTCCATCCCGCGCCAAAATAATTGTAATACATGATAGAAAGTGACGGTGAACATATTAGAAACTAGACTTTAGCCCTAACTTACGCAATTTTAATTAGTTTTTATTTTCTTATTTATTTACGCAACTATTCCCGCTTATCCTTAGTTGATCGAGAATCTTATATTATTTTTCCGAAGTACAATCCAATTATCGCTTCTTATATAGTTTCCATCTCCTCTTATAAGAGAAAGTTAAAGATACAACGGCTATTAATTTGGCCGATGATAGGAAATCAGTACGACTTACGGTTAGTTGGAAGAGAAAAGCTTACGAGAAAAAGCTGTCAATGAATTGAACAAATTTAGAAGACTTTCCTTGGAAAAGCATTTGTAGCGAATAATAAAAAGTTCTATGCTCCAAGGCATTCATTATTCATTCTAAGGGAAAATTCAATTTCGACAAATTAAAAAGTTCTCAAGACTATTTGGTAACAATACCAATAAAATAGGAAAATGCTCATAACAGTCAGGGAAAATGACAGAGATTTTCTATCAGACCCTGTCTCTGCTGACACTTTTCTTTGATGCGCGTTTTACCAGTAAAACAACAAAACTAGCATACCATCATCCTTTCGCGGTGAGAATAAACATTTCGATCTGGACTTTTGCCAATTCATAAAAATATCTTGATGAGCAAACGATGAGCATTAGCTGACTGACTGACAATTGTATTTGAGCTTTCAAATGTAGGTCATATAAACTTATTCTTTATTTATATGGCCTAGAATCCTTATCATATGCGGTTTTAAAATTCTCTCACGGGATATGTTGTTATTATTATTATTACTATTATTGTTGTTTTACGTTAACAAGCAAAACTAATGAATTTTTTTTATCTTTTTTATTATAATTGTTGGTAGCAATAAACGCAATGTTTTATGCTTGAACTCTCTTAGCAAGTCAAAGCAATTGCCGATCATGACAATAAAGATAGTCTTCATAAGTCTAACTAGAAAAGAAAAAAGAAGCAGAAGAAGAAAGAAAGAAAGAAAAATCATAGATGAAAACTCACGTGTTAACGCTGTTAACAACAAGTAATAAAAATATTTCTACATTTATATGCAAATTTTTATTTATTTACAAGAAAATTGTAAGACTGTAAGAAAAACCAAATAAAGAGCAAAAAAAACACACACACAATACCCAAGGCTTTCTTGGTCTCTCTAAACACATGGTATCGGCCGAATTACTTCTGTGCTTTTTTTCTTTTTTTATAAACTGTCATTACTTGCCTTGACAATCGCCTTGAGATGTGCTTGAAAGTTGAGACATATCATACACAGCAGCTTTAAAGTGTCAAAACTTTGTGGACATTTTTGTCCTAGTTTTCGACTCGCAATAGATAAGCATTGGTATGCATTGCCCATTAGCGCACGCAGGACGGTGAACTAGAGAGAAAGAGACAAAATTAATCGAATGAATAAGGAATGTATGCAGTAAAAAGTTGGCGTCACAAGAACATAAACATTTATGTGTTTTTCAAGCGTTACTAGGATTTAACAAAATTCACTTAATAAACGTAAATTCGAATTTTTGCGAAATTAATTAAGAAAATGTCTAGAATTATTAAGTTTGTTAATAATTAAGGCATGAAAAGGGAAATCGAGTTCATATATAAGCCAGCAAATATACAAGCAATTTATATTCAACTTGGAACGGAACTTTATTGTCCACCCGCATATCCTTACGTATGCATAAGAATTGCCAAATGTTTAATTAAATGTGGGCGGATTAATTGGTAGCTTGAACGCTTTTTACATTACCTTTTTAAGTAAGCGTAGAGTATGAGATACGATTACAAATTATAGTTAGCGTTAAGGATCATATGTTCTTGGTGTAGGCGTAATTGTGGGTTGATTGTATCTCTCTTCAAACTTAAGCTTAATTTTCGACTCAAAATATTTAGGAAAAGGCTCAGATTTCTATCATAAGTGGAACGACTGCAAATTTTCTAATGGCAAACGGTAAACATATCTAAAGATACGTAGACGAGTGGACAAATGGTCCGGTAAATACAAAGACAAACAGAAAGACGGACGGACATACGGAAAGAGTGATGGAAATAGTTGGACATATGCACGGGTAGGCGAACTTGTCTACATTTATTGAAATTCTTACTTATCTAATCCATTAATTTAGTCTTCTCGCTCTATTTGCATTTTGGTCTTCTTTCCTGGGTATTGGTCCGAAAATTATATCTATCTAATATACATAAATATATTGTAAAACTTAGTCTGGTTGTGCGTTGGTTTGTCGACTTTTTGGTCCGCTCCATGCATGCATAAACATATCGTCGCAAAACTCTGAGATAGAAAGCTAATTTTCCTTCTATAAATTTATGTTCTATGAGCTTTTAGTTACAATTCGAAAATATCACATACGTGGTATGTATTAATATGGGATCTTTTATACACATATAGATAAACAACACGTCCAGAATTCCATAGTGCTTCGATGTTCTTTATGATTCCTTTTCTAGCTCCTAAACTAGGATTGAAAATTATTTGAAATTTTCCGTTACTGTTTTGGAATGAGTCCAATACATATTATAAATGTATTCATACATATATAAATATGAATTTAAAGTGGTTATCTCCTTGATTGTTGCTTTCAAAATGCTGAGAAGATTGAAATACACACTTAGCTAAGCCAACTCTTCTGATCAGTAATAAACACTATACACTCGAGAGCGAACAAATTGAACACCTGCTACGTTTTCATTTCGAACTTAAATAGTTACTGAATTAAATTGAGGTTCACGTTCAGAGATTCAGCATTGTGCGAAAGGCTCACCGGGTCTTCGATAGATCCTTCCGCCATCCATCGTTAACATGAAGACAAGTCCTGCACTCATCAGAGAGCAGTTCCACTTTCTATTGATCCATAACCTATTTCACATGTTCTCGAGCGAACTGAAGGCGTGCTTATCGGTGAGCTGCTTGCTGGCTTGTGCGCTATCAGGCCTCCTTCGGGTAGTGTTCTCCTGGCCGTATACCGCCTAGTTTCTTTCCGACTGCGCGTTTGTAAACAAATGATGTCATTTCTACCAGTCCTTATCCATTTATATCTGCTTGAAATCGCGGGCACAGCGCTACCTGAAACGAGCGATGTTGGGTATGTTTATTGTTTTATTGCTACTGTAATGATTTTGAAGGCTAATGATAAGCATTATGCGCTTTTCAAAAGCTAACAGTGTGTACTTTAGTTTAATTTAAGCGGTATTTTTGCAACCTGTCTTTAATTTAATAAATATTTCGGTTCGAAATGGAAATGTAGGCGGTGTGCGATTTCCTTGCTCACGAGTGCAAATAAAATGCAAGCGATACAACTTGTTAATGCCTAGGCTAACACAGAGTAAGAAAGTTCTCTGATATTTTGATAAATTCTGCAAACCAAGTATAAATTGGGCAAAGGAAAACTTTCATTTCATGGCATTTTTTCATCAATATTAAAACGTAATTTTATTATATTTTAAATGAACTTTCCTTATTCTTTTCTTATTGATCAGTATGTAAGGTTAGTACTCATTAGCCATTAGGATTAGGATAGGATTAGTTATCCGAATCTTAAAATCGTCTCTTGGCAAAAATCCAAAAAGTCTTCCCTGTATCTATTAGTTTCTGCTTATGATAATCTTTGTCGAAGATATATAAAAATGGGAAAATTGAAAAATTAGAACGTATTTTTCTACGCGCATGCCGTTCGGTTGGCCTAGTCGGGACCATTTTTGTGTTCATATTTTACGTAAGCCATTTGTACGGAATTTTATTTTCTACGTTGTAAGTTGTTGACAGAATTATTACCAAAATTTGGTTTCCCAAAGACGTTTATCTAACAGTCTAGTATTTTAGGTGTGATCGTGGACGAATCATATCTATTTTCATATGTAATTTTACTGTTATTTAGTGAGTGTGTCGTCGCCGACGTCGTGGCTGTAGTAAGTTTTTGCTCGCAGAACCCATAATACTCTACCAGTCAGCCCACATACGTTCCATAAGCGGCCACCCGCTATCTCCGTCTCTACACGTATTTCTGACTATGATTCTGTTACTCACGTAGGAAACATACCTTGAAGGATTGGTCATATGAAACAAACAATTCGCTGGTAAACTAAGTAAAGAATATATTTTAGATTTTTCGCCTTAGTATCTCGCATTTCAACTAAAGACGTTACTGGGAGGGACGAATATGACTAATTCGTCTCCAAAGTCTTGAGGTGTCTGAGACTTATATCCCAGTGTATAGAAAAGATAAAGTTTTTTTTAACATTTAAGGGCATTAAGGAAAGCTTGAAATGGAGTTTAAAAGGAGTTTAAAATTTTAAAATGTTTCCCTATTTTCGTTCATCCACTTAGGTTAAGCAACCAAGATCATAAGTCCTTAACAGCTAACTAACTAACGTGAATGTAATCTAAGTGATTCGTAGTCGCATGATAGTCACAAATTCTTGGTAAGATCTGCATTATTTTTAGAAATAAACTTTTTTTATGGGAAATAAATTATCTTCTCTTAGAATAAAACTGACTTTCACGAGAGCTAGAATAAATGGTGAATGGTGCATTTTATCGGAAACCACATATCGATTTTCTGGCTTAGGAATTTCGTTTTGAAGAAGCGAACAAATGAATAAGTCATGGCGAATGGAATCAAGTTAATTTTTTGTGTCAGCAAAAATCATGAGGTCGCTCTATAGAGCTTTCACTTTATATGTCTATGGGAATTTTGCGCTATCTTCGAATACCATATTTGGCATTTTAACAATTACATTTGCCAAATTGTCATTTGTTTGTGTTGTGCGCGCCAGTATTTTCTACGTTTTTGTTTTGCGAACATTGACAAACTGGACAAAGACATCCTCATTAAAAAAAAGAAGAAAAATAAAAACAAATACAAACTATTGTGCGGGTGCTTATAGCTTTTTTTCACAAGAAAAATATCTCACGACTGCGACAAAGGCCATCAGGTGAATGAAGTGAAAAATTGGAAAAAAAAACTTTTATATAAAAAAAAAATTATGAAAGAAATTAGTTAAAAAAAGAAAAACCTGACGTATGAGACAAATTTCTAATGACTTTAGGGGAAATTAACTCCCTATGAAAAGCCCAAAAGTTCTTGGGTGAGTATTAACTGAATGAATTTTCACATGTTGTTGCTGAAAATTGATATGTGACTGCACTTGCTACAGTTTGTCACCACTCAATAACACTTGAGTAATCCTGAAGCTAGTCTCGTTGGTCGTGCAAGACACGATATATAAAGATATTTAAAGATAATAGATAGATAGATTTATCCGCCTGACAGTTGAAGCCACTAATATCACTTATAATCTAACTAAACAAAATTGATCTGCACATCGGTAAGTGCTTGGAAGCACGACTAAAGGCGAAGAAAGCATATCATATATATTTATCGGCATTTAATCTAAAATTGGTCTGAGCAAGATATTTTACGTAAAGAAACCGAAATGTTCGCAAAATTTTCTTTCAACCGTCTTTCTATAGATAAATGTAGGAAAAATTGAAACTTAACTGACATCACTTGTACACGTACAAGATTTGTCATATATATCATATATAACATGTACGTTTCAAGTGATATTTTTCCAAAATCCGGTATCGCTTCATCAATAATTGTATAAATTAACATAGAAACTTAAGTGCATAATTTAAGAGATAAAGGGTGATTATCATTCACTTACTAACAATAGCGAGCTTTAAGGACCAATTAACAGGATAAGAATTGTAGAAAAAATTCGAAAGCAAGATAAAGACTTGAAGTCGCAATCATGATTTTGACGAATGGTCAAACAGATACATTTAATTTTTAGCAATCCATTCGCCAAGTCGTCTCTCCGCTGTTGTCTTTCCTTCTTAACGCGAGAACTGCCGATTTTTATGGATCGACGAATACTTAACGATTACTTAATAATAATACTTAGTTAACTTTCATAAATTCAAATATTTTTACTCAACAATTTTCTGTTTTGCTTGTATTCGGATATAGCTGATATGTCCAGATGGTTGTTGGACTTAAATTTGTCACTGTACATTTTAAGCCAACAAAAGCTAAAACTTGTTAGTAAACCAATTTAGGTTCCTATTCTTCGCGCTATTTGCGTACCAAGTGAAAAAGCTGCAGTCGTTTCTGCTCATTAATGCAACTCTGAACAACCTGTTTACAATATTCATTTATTATATTGCTCATTATATACTATATATCAATATTTATACTTATTACTATTTAGTATCTGTTACACATTTCTTATTATTGATAATCGCGAGAACGAAGTTAATGTTCGGGGACTCAAAACTCAATCCGGTAGTAGCTACAGTGAATACCTAGTCGGCAAAGGCATAACACTTACAACACACACCTCCTAGCCTTTGGCTCACTCTCTACTTCTCTCTCTCTTTACCCACTTGCCTTTGACCCTCAACGCTACACGAGTATGGAACATTTTCTGTGTGAAAAAAAAAAAAAATTGATTTCGATTACACTAAAGTAAATGTTTTTAGATATATACCTGCTGTTATTTATTATACAATACAAAGGTATATTAGATTTGTGTGGAAGGTCAAGCTTTTTATTATACCGATCGGTTCAGAAAGTGATTCTGAAACTCTAAGCTTCTCTGACCGTCTTGTTTTCTTGCAATCACAATTTTTGAGATATTTTGGAGAAATTTGGTATACCAACGTGTTTCCGCCCAAGAATGAATGCTTTTGGAAATGGTTTGGATCGAATCACATTTTCGACTACTCTCAATATGACGGTTAATTATGAATAACTGTATTAAGCGGAGTGGCGTAGGATATTTAATGGTAAGCCACGCCCCATTTTAGTGCTTTTATTCATTGTTGTTATTTTACTTTTTATTGTTCATTACTTATTATAATTTACTCAGTTGTTTTACTTTGAATGACCGGTTGCTGGTAACTCCATTATGCTATGTGGAACAAAATCTAATATTTTTAAAATATACAAAATATAATAAATAAATGAAAATATAAGAGAAACGACATAATGTGCTTAGCAATTAAGCAATTAACGGAAAGTTTGTACATCAAAGCGCCAAACAGTTAAGATCTCTTGATATAACACTTCACTTATTTTGCTAAGAGTTATATTCTAGCCGTGTATTTAGAAATAAAACGCAAAAAGAAATAAAAATATGGATAATTTTGTGGAAGCGAGAAAGCAGTTCCAGTTATTGTATCCTGCGGCTTTTATATCTCTTAATTCCGCTTGACGTATTTACATAACGCCTTTCTTCTTCGGCAACTTGGAGAAGCGCACATGTTCAACCGAATGGGGTCTTGTCATTTATCTTATTAATTAAAAGAAAAGAAAAGGAAAAAGTAAATACCCTACACCACATTGTCTAACACAATATATTATTTATCCTGTTTCATATGATCCCACTATACTACTCTTTGCAAAGGCTCACTTTTCGTAAGAATGGTTGTGCCCAAGATGTTCAAAAACACGTACGAGTAACGTGTCCCAAATTATATCGAATTATTATTATGGGTTAATTTTCATATTAAAAAATTTTAAAATTAAAACTTAGACAGAAACAGAAAAATTTCGTGAAAATCCTTATAAGCGGTAGAATTCAAAATATAGGCTGTCGGGAAATTTTGAAAAATTCATTTTTTTTCGATATGACGATTTTTCGAAGTAAAGCGTTATATAGGGAGTGATCGAAAAAGTGGATCGATCCAAACCATTTGCAATAGCACTCGCCATGGGGCCAAAGTCCGTCTATGTACCAAATTTCATCTGGTATTACATACGTCCTCACATACTTTTTATACCCTGTACCATAAGCGGTGTAGGATACAAAGAAAGGTGTGGATGATAGGACCAATGACTTACAGCTTGTATTATACCGACGATTCAGAAAATTAGAGGCCGCAAATTTAGAGGACGCAGGTCTAGTTTTTAGATCTTAACATATATAAGGGTTGCCATGAAAAACAAGCTGTTGTATAGACAGATGGTCTAATTTCTAGTTTTTTAGGACAGAAACTGAAAATAATAAAATTTGTAGGATGTTTGCAAAATTTGGATCGCGTTATGGGATTTTCCAAACATTCTCCAATATGCGGGCTTCCGTGAAGAATATGCATTTACGTGAAGTAGTTATTAGTGAATAACTATTAGTCGGCCTTGTTCGGCTATAATATGCATGGCTTGTTAATTCTGATAAAAATGTTTTTAGTTCCCGTCTAGCTTTCGATTTTTCGGATTTTCCCAGGCCTTGCCCTATTAGAAACTCCAACAATTTACATATATCGTATAGATCGATTTACAATTTCAAACTACCTGAGAGTGTATAATGTTTTTGATATTCATTCCTGAGCTTTTTAAACGGAACCATACAATGCGTTTACTTCTCTATAAGGTAAGGTAATGTAAGGTAAAGGTAATGATTCTAGAATCTTTTTACGTTAAATACGAGGTAAAGTGAATGAAAAAATAAACTCGTTTTTCCTTTCGAAATTTTTTTCACTATCAACGGATAAATGGTAGTTGATAACGTAAAAGTGAAGGCTTAAATTAAAATGTTATGATGCTATTATGAGGTTTTATGTATGTATAATTTGTGCGGTTCTCTCTGCGCTATCGTAGATGACAGGTTCTTTTACATAAATGATAAATTAAATAACATAAGAGTATAAAGAAAGAATATATAACAACAAGTAAGTAACAAGTAAGACTATTATACTCAGGCAAGGCCGACATTTAAATACCCTACGCTGCATTGTCCAAAACAATTCTTATTTTTGTACGAAAGTGCTATTACGGGCCAATTTTCGTCACCAGATATTAAAGCTTAGAGTTTTCTGTTCTACAAATGATCAATTTTCGTGAAAATCCTTGTTAGGGTAGGATCCAGAAAATAGGCCGAGGTGGTTCGAATTTGGTACAGTTAATTTTTTTATGTTAAATTACTATTATGATATGATTTTCATCACAAAGCATTAAAAACTATACCTTTTTGTCGCATGAATTTCATGAACTTTGTTATACGAGAGAGCATTCAAAAATTTCCATAACCGGTCCAAAGTTTTCATACCAATTTAGAACGTCGAAATATTACTACTTAGCCACTTTTGCCGAGAGATTTTGAAAATTACAATTTTTTCCCATAGAACGACTTTTTAGAATAGGGAAGTAATGGAAAAAGTGGACCAACACAAACCATTTTCAATAGCGTTCGTCCTTGTAGCGAAACATGTCGTTGTGCCTAATTTCATCAAAATATCTGAAGAATTGCGACCTGTAGCTTGAACACAAATTTACATGGACCGACATCAGACGGATAGACAGACAGACAGGCTTAGACCAATTCAGATTACGATCGGTATAATAAAAGGTGGGTGTATCTTAGGCCTTTCTGCATGTTATGTGTTCTGCATACGTCCGCACTAATTTACTATACTCTGTACCACAAGTGGTGTAGGGTATAAAAAGTAAAGAAATTAATATACACAATTAAAGTCGAATAGTCCAGCAAAAATATGAAGAAAATCCATGTGAAATCGTGCTCACAATAAGCAAAAGTCAATAACTTATAAACTCTTAACAATAGTCCGAACCACATCGCACTCATTTAACGATAATATTTCAAGATCTACACTCTTTCCCTACACGACGCTCTTCCGATCTCGAAGATTGTCTGGAAAATGAACCTGATCAGCCGACACGGACAGGAACAAAAGACAAACACTGCCACTTACTTTCTACGAGTGATATTGATCTTCTAAAGCACAATGTAAAGAGCCTGTGTAAAGTGGTTTAAGTTAACCAATGAAGTCGTTGAACATAAACAGTAGTTTACAGGGAAGAAGATCGGAGACCCCCCATAAGATAAGATCCATCCCATAAGATAAATTCAGCATTCTATTTATTTATTATCAATTTATAATTTAGAAAGACTGCGTGTTCCAAACGCTTTTCATACGACTGTGTTCCAAACGCTTTTCATACGACTCAGAGCTAAATTATGTTTTGGTTTCCGAAAGCTTAAGGCAAAGAGCTTTCAGATTCATACGTTGTTGTATTGCTTTAGATGATTTATATTTAATACCCTCCGAATCAGGCATCAAAGAAGATTCGCACTGTATTTATACTACTGTGTTCATAAAGTAAGATCAATTTAATTTTATCTTTTTCTGTCATCTATTATTAAAAATCCATATCGTCGCCTTCAAAGTAATGTCCTTTAGTTACTTTATACTTATCCCAACGTTTTCTCTAATCCTCGAAATAGTTGTTATACTCGATTTGCAGAATGGCCTTTAAAGGTTTCTGTGATTCAGCTTGATTCTATTCAATCGGGTCAAAACGTTGTCGCCGGAGAGGTCTTTTGAGTATAGCATATAGTTAGAAGTCGTACGAGACTAAATCAAGTCCATAAGGTGGTTGCAGAACGATATGGAGTAAATTTCTACCGAAATGGTCTCGAAGAACTAACGCAGTGCTTCCCTTAGTGGTATAAAGCCAAAGCAACACAAAAACTGAAGCAAAATTAAATCTCATCAAATTTAGCAGAAATTTT
>CCAG010001489.1:0-12464 GCA_001077435.1 Glossina morsitans morsitans
CTGAAATATAAAAATTAACTCATAATACTATTGGATCAGAAATTGTACATGATTTGTAAGGTGTCCAGAGTGGGGGAACTTGTACACCTTGTACAAGTGCCTCACTGATGGTTGTGACCATGTAAACAAGTAAGATATCAATAGTTATTTTGATCGCAAAATAATGACTGAGCACTGCGCTTCTAAGTACTTGTGTATGTTGCGAACAGCTTTCTACTTAAAGCGTTCACTTATAGATGTAATGTATACAAATATTTGTGTTTGTGTTTTCAGTCATGGAGAGAAAAATCCTCTAATATGCGAAGTTTTAGTTAATATGCGAAGTATGTTTGAATTTATGCAACGGTCGGTAAAAGATCACAACACAGACTGCGGACGGATAGCCGGACAGACGAGCTGAAATATAAAAATTAACTCATAATGCTATTGGATCAGAAATTATACATGATTTGTAAGGTTTCAAATACGTATCAACGAGTGTTGCATCCAGAGTGGGGGAACTTGTACACCTTGTACAAGAGCCTCACTGATGGTTGTGACCATGTAACCAAGCAAGATATCAATAGTTATTTTGATCGCAAAATAATGACTGATCACTGCGCTTCTAAGTACTTGTGTATGTTGCGAACAGCTTTCTACTTAAAGCGTTCACTTATAGATGTAATGTATACAAATATTTGTGTTTGTGTTTTCAGTCATGGAGAGAAAAATCCTCTAATAATATTTTAATATACCTATGATTAAATGAATTTCTCGGAATTTATGTACAGTGTTTTTTTTTTTTTTTTGATATCTACTTATGTAGAATAAATTAACCGAATGAATGCGTGCATATATATTTATATATATATATATATATGTATACATATATGAACCCTTAGTTATTATAACTGTATGTTGAAAATGAAATTCCTGGAAATTTTAAAGGCATAAAAAATACCAAACTTATTTTGGGATTTTCCAAGTTATGTGTCTAAAGTTAAACAGTTCGTTTGTTTCTTGAATGGCAAATGCGTCAGTTAGTGTAGGTAAAAACCAAAATCTCCTTAAAAAAAAAACGTTATGTGAACACAACGGATCTTTTTTACAAAGAACACCTTTTTTTTTATAAACACGTGTTGTAAAGAAGTACTTGCCCAACTGTTAAACTATTTTCTTACCTGCCCTATGTACACATATATCCACATATATATTCTCTGGCTAGTTTTCTAAGCGTATGAGAGTACATGCGTTAAGCAAAACAAAAAAAAATGGAAATATAATTCTGTTTCCAACTGAGAGAACGAATGAAAGACATGAATAATGAATGATGGTGTTTAGTGCAACGCCCCCTGCCATTTAGCACTTACCATCACAACCGCACACAACAATACCATTACTGCAACTAAAATTACTATACTGCTCCGTCAGCTGGGTACATCACAATCAACCTTGTAGAATAATTTGTTAACAACAATAACGTCTTGGGCCGTGTTGGGCTTTTATTTTTTCATTCTGCCCTCACACAAACTCATACACACACACACACACACACATTAACATTGCAATATTTAATCATTAGACGAGCATCTTAATTCACGTTATTTTGCCTAAAACAAATCTTTTATGCGCTCTGCCTATTTTTTCCTTTTGCTTTTTCGTTGTTTTTCCTTTTTCTGGTTCTTTTCTTAATTTTTTTTTTTTTTTTGTTGCCAAATAACGAAGAAATTTCCTTTCTTTAGTAATTGTGCTGTTTGTTGCCTTTCGCTGTTCATTTCTCTGACAATTATTCATTTTTCATGTGATTAAAATAAAGAAAAAACAACACAAAAAAAAAAAATATAATAAATAAAAGGAAAAAATTAAACGAATATTATGGCATTCGCTACTGATTGATATCTCGTTTGTAGCCTTTGTTTTTCGTTGTTTTTGGTTGTTTTATTTAAAATGTCTTAATTTGTTATTGTTGCTGTTGTTGTTGTTGTTGTTGTTGTAAAGTTAACCGTTTTCTCTTTTTTAGTTGAAATTTTTGCTTTTGTTTTCCTTTTGCGATTTTCATTACGAGTTTCCATGTTCGAGGGCACGAGGTGAATACATAAATTTATGTTACTTTAATGCCTGGTAATGTTGTCAAAAATTAAGTTATTGTAGGGGCGTTTATTTTTCACTTCCCTTTTTTTTTAGGTTTCTAGCAAACATGTTATTTAGCAATGTGTAACAAATAAATTTAACACATAAATCCGTTTCACTTTGCCTTTGCTTTTATTGATTTCGAATGCGTTGCGCGTCGTCGTTCTCCTCGTAGCGTGAGAATGTCTTGAGTTTACCTTTCCCTCTATATGGCCAGTCATACCCTTTAGACATGTTCGATTACTTTATCGTTTTGGGGCAATTATACATTATTATTTCGTTCATCTGCTCATCTGTCCGTTTATCTTTTCTTTCCAAGATCGTAGATAGAGATAGGAGTAAGGAATTTTGTACGCACATATGCTAATTTTGTGTGTGTGATTCTAAATATAAATGACATAAATAAAATTGGCGGTGGTGGTAGTCCACAAGATTTGCAAATGCATTTTCGACATAGAGATATTTCGTAAATGACAGGAGATAAGGTAAAGCTAAGAATGAAATAAATACAAGTAAAAATATTAGGTTACATTTATTCATGTAACCACTGTTCAAAATAAGGCGTTATGTGGTTGCTGGTAGACAAAGTGGTGCAATCCGAACAATTTTCTCCCTTGGCGTTCGTCCTTGGGCTAAAAGAAGCCGACGTACCAAATTCCATCAAAATATTTCAAAAATTGCAATCTTTATGCATCGACCTCGGAATATCAGACGGATAGACTGACAGACAAGCTTGTAATAAAAAAATAGTCTATCGCAAGTACTTCTGGGTGTTGTATACGTCCGCAGAAATTTAATATACCCGATCTCATAAGTACGTAGAGTATCAATTAAACCTCCGGAAAATGATGAAAAATGGAATTTTAAAAAAAAATAACCTTTTGAGAAAAGTTTCTACCGAAGCAGCAGAATACGTAAATCGAGGTCGTCTAAATTCAACATATTTCATTAAAAAAAAAAAAAAGCAATTAGAACTTGTTGCCTTATAAAAGCCAAGTTTTCATAAAAGTCCTTATATGATGGAAGGTCAACGTAATTCAAACTTAGAATATTTTAAATTAATCCATTAAAACACTATTTTGGACTAATTTTCAGTATAAGCTAATTTTGTTACATATTTTTTTTTGTCATGTAAAGGTTTATTTTTGATGAACATGGGAGGGAATTCAAAATATGATCCTATTTCCGGTTGTTGATGGAAAAAATTTGATTTGAGAAATAGAGAATTCAATATATTTATCTATAGTGAGGATGGAAAGTGGGTTTATAATGCAACTAAGAGCAGTGCCAAATAAATGAATTCACCAAGCTGACGTTCTACTTGTTTAGTTTAAAGTCCAATCACGTTTCACTTTGGCAACAATGATAAAATCAAACTTCTAAATAGATAAGTAACGCAGTCAGTGGAGAGAATTTTCCATTTACTTCGAGGCGGTTCTTTTTTTTAATGTCGTCAGCATCGTAACTGATATTCATGTCAAATTTCATATATCAATATTTTCATTAACTGGAGAGAGATATAATGACGTCACTTATCGAATGTGTTTCCAATTTATAACTGAATCACAACAATATTCCCGGAGTGGTTCTTCAAGTTGCGGGAACTGCCACAAGCCAGGCGGAATTAAGTCAGATGTTTAGAGTGCTTTCAAAACAAGATGAATGCGATTACCAGTAGAAGACCTCGTTGAACTTGATAGGTGGGGTAAAATTGCTAATGTTCCATACTATTATGATCGAAAAAAACCAGCCCTATTACGTTTTGATCGCTTCATTGTTAGTTTACCTATAAAACTCGAGTTCGGAAGTGCGAACGATGTGATCCGCTTTCCGATCTTGGTCGCAATTTTCTTTCCTCTATGGTCTCTGGTCTTAATCACAGTATTTTCAATTTGTGTAAACATCTCAAGTTCGAAGGTGCGAAAGTGATCCAATAACAACGGTTGAGGAAATGAAAGAATCTCGAAAAAAGCCAAGAATAGCAAAAATTACCGACTCGTGCCATCTGCAAACTTAGTCCAAGTACGATATCTCAATGTCTTAGGTAAAATGTTAAAATGAACCCGATCGACTAATTAACACCAAGATACAATAAATAAAACTCTTGGCAATGCGACCTATTAAGATGAACGCTTCTATTCCAGTTTGCTTATTAGTAATTTCGATCGACTTATGATCAACACTTCTAGTAACCGCGGGGTAAATAAACATCGCAATAATAAACCTAATAATATAGTTCTGAATTATAAATATTGATGAGTTAGTGTGCACCATAAAGTTGACCCAAATAATTTTTATATAAATTTTAACAACAATTTATTGCATTTATTACATTGTCTGCTGTGACCAAAGAAATCTAACAAAGGAATTAAAAAAATAAAAGGAAGTAAAATAATTATATTGGGCTATGGTCGAATCCTTTCTAGCCGCTGCATTTATCTTAGAAACAATACAAATAAGGAAAATGAAACAGTTATGGTTTCGCAATCGATACCATTGGATGGGGGTCGTTCTTTCAATTTTATGCAATTACTGTAGAATTATCCGTGAAAAAGTGTTGTTCCTGGCAACAGTGTTGCTCTTGACAACAAAAGTCTCCTCAGTTGTTCTTTTTCTGTGAGCTTATGCTTCCAATGATGGGCCAATGCCACTTTTTTTTTGCTTAATATGAAGCTTCGATGTTTGCATTCTTGCAACCGGGCTAATGTTTACCACTAACAGACATCTAGATGAACATGAGAACATGACCATATGGGTAGACAGATATGTTCAGATCGTGTAATTCCTAAATTGATATTGTTCAAAGAAGTAAGACCTTTACTGGGTCTGGTGTCAAGACTTCCTCTTTTTGTCGCAGAAGTTTTGTCAAAATGAATACACCGTTAAGTTTTCGATGATTCCTATGGAAAAGGCACAAAAAAAAAAAAAAAGCAATGCAGATAAATAACACGCAAACGTACACGTTTGTTGGTTTGTGCTAATGCAAGCTAGTGCCAGGAATTATGGCAATGTTAATTTTTATTTAGCACGGTATGAGAGAACAAAATGAACAAAAAAACAGTGTAAAGGAAAGAAGGTATCAAGTGACCAAAAGCTAAATACCAGTTATGTTTTGCATTGCATTGCTTGCTTGATCGAATGGAGAGCACGCGCACAACATCTACAAGCACACGCAGCCAAAGTTGCTTATAGTTTTAGATTATTTTTTGAAAACTCTATGAACGGATCGCATATCTGTTGGTAGTTGTTATTTATAGGCGACAGAAGTGTAGGCGTTTAACGGTTAAATCTACAATTTTTCGCATTCGCTTTTCTGAGTAATTCAGCTTTTGGCGAGTATTATTCATAATACAAATAGGCGTCAAAATAGGCGTATAAGCTATTAAGATAACACAACGTCCGACTGATCTATGTGGAAGTGTAACAACGCTATACAGGCTTATGCAAAATCTTTCGAATGAACGGAAAGCAAAATAAGAAACACGCAGTTGCAATATTTCACAGTAATCAAATATGACATTTGATTGTCATAATTACGCGAGATAAGAAAAAATTGCAGGAGAAAAAAAAATTGAATCGAAAACAAGTGCATTTCGTAATATCATACAGTAGGTGTTGGCATTAAATGAAATATTTTATTAACTAAGTCTAATTGGTAGCATACGCTCCGTTAGCATACATGCGTATGAAATTTTAGAAAATATTGTTGCTTAACTCTAAGTAGTTCCCAAATTATTTTACTTTAGGAATTAGTGAATGGAATCATACCTACTTTTGGCAGGTGGAAGTGATGACGATTGTTGTCGACTAATTGTAAGCAGCATAGTTCCAGACATTGGCCTTGCCCGAATCATCGGAAAAAGTTACAATTATTTAGACAACGGATGTAATTATTCTAATAATAATTTGTTGTTGTTGGTTCATGGGCGAATTGCAAATATAAGAAATCATTTTTGCTATATACTTGTTCCCGCCTATATGGGTTAATTTGCTCCTAAACCTTGTTGTTTCGCTACAGTCATAAAAATGCAGATAAGAAGCTGAAATTTGCTCAACGCTAAAAAAAGTTCAAGAGCCGCAGATAGACACGTTTAAAATAAACGACTCACACATTTAATCAACGATTAAATTGTAATTTGAATTTGTTTCCAAATCATTTCTCATCTACTTGCAATCGGGGTGAAGGAATTGGCTCATGCGGTAGTTCTCAGTGGCAGCAACCAAATCTCTTTTTCAATAGTTTGCAATGCTGAAGATTTTAGTTCATCGTATCTTCCCTTGCTCTAAAGCTCACTCCATCTTAGGTTGCTGCGGTTGAGAGCGAACCTTCATTGTATGGTTATAGTACAGTAAGTGACGATCCCTTCCTAATTTCGTTTTCAATGGATGGAATTTTCCGTCGCCCGTAAAGCGTTTCGGTCTACCGTACTTAGGAGCATATATAATTTTTGTTTTGCTTTTATAATTTCAGAGTAATTTTATTTCCTGTAAAGAGCGCATAATCGATCATTTCAAATCATTCAGTCAACACTTGTTTAAACCGACATATACATCCCTTGCACATTTAATGGGTTACTTGTAAAAGAACGTTATGTATGAAATTTATTCGCCTACTCCTGGCTCGGATTCATTTCGGTTGTTCTTTGGTTCTTCACTTTCTTTTTTTGTCTTTCTCTTATGTAATTATTGTTGCCACTGCTTAACGCGAGGTAGTAACATTTGCAGCACTGTTCAAGTCGTGTTCGTATCTGTCGGCATGAAAGATATGTATTTTCCCTTGTAAATACAAAAAAAGGATTCATTTGAAATTTTGAAATTTTTAAATGAATGAATTTTGAAAAGAACTTTTTTGACTCGGTTTTCAGCAAGTTTGATGAGCGCATTTGTGTATGTTCTTCATATTTTTTTTTGAAACAATGGCTTTATATTTTCGTTTCATTTTTTATGATCCTGGGAACATCAAAGAAGAAGGCTCACGCGGACATCAATGGCTAAATCAATTTCAAAAGGCTTTATATCTTATAAAATCATGGATGCGTACTTTTCAATGCTCCAGATGAAGTAATGAAACCAATATATTTTTGTCACTCGACAGTGTATGAGAAGAGGACAAATCCTGTGAAAATTTATATGAAAAGAAAACGCCCTTTATTTGGCGATAACAATTTACAAAATTTTCTATCCGTCAACAAGTTTAACATACTCAAGCTTTCTCTTTCACACGTACGGCACAACCCATATTATATATATAACACTGTGTCCAAAAAATAAACTGCTTACAACGCCAAAAGTCCTTATTTTCAAGTCAACACCTTATTAGCTAAATTGGCAGCACTGTACAGGCATCTGTATAAAATATCATCACAAACATCATAAACGTCATTAGTTTTTCAGCTGCACTCGACTGCGATAGCGGTATTTTTCCCAATTTTTAATTTGCTTGTGAGGACATGGTAGCTGACTAACTAACAACCGGTCTATCAGGATCTACGCTTACGATTCGGAAGTAACCGATCGATCGAGCCCAAAGTCGCTCAAAAGTCAGGTTTCTCTAATTATCGTTGTGTTGTGCGCTACGAATTCCTTCCGGCCGGCTTCATTGTTAATACGGACTAATTTTTGAATGTTATGATTTCACAGAATAAAGTAACATTTTTGGGGTTGTAAAAACTTCACCTTTTTTCGCACGGAATAGTATATATGTATATATGCACATGTAGGTTACAAAAGTTTCGAAAAGCATTACATGTCTCCACCACAATTACTTGTTCGCCAATAACCTGATAAAAACCGAGATACGTATAATTATGCTTTAAAACTTTGCCGGCAGCTTAACATAAATATATATATATATATATATATATGTATATGTCTATTTTGTTGTACGTATTTGAAATTCCCAAGAATATTACTACAGTAATTTATATTAAATGAACAGTTAAAGGAAAAAAGAATAATTTATTGCCAACACAGCTTAGTTGAAAGAAAGCATTTAGACAATTTTTATATGATTGAGACAAATTTCAATGCCACCAACATTCAATCAATGCGACCATTAATTACAATAGGTGATGCGACTGTGTACGTTTTTTCTTTTCTTCTTTTTTTTTTCTTTTTTAAATCCCAGCACATGCCAATGTATATTGAAAGAAAACTGGTTACGTCGTAGATTGTAAGCCACGGCCGGGTTTATCTAACTGAAGTTAGAAGCGTTTAAATTGTCAATTTAAATGATTTCAAGTTTGAAAGCAGTTCATTAACTACCTGATGTTTAGGACAAAGATTACCGTTTAAATTCAATGAAGCAATGTTGCTGACTAGGTTTACTTACGTCTGCAAAAAAATACTTGAAAATAATTTCTTTTGTGCCACGTCAACACGTTATGTACGATATAAGAGTTGAAATTTTAATCACTCGTTATTGGTGAAGGAATTAAAAATTGTAACTTAATTATTACAATAGTATTAATATAATTCACTTAGACTAAATGGCAATTAATTGACGCAAAATTTAATTGATATTTAGCGTTAATTAATTAATTTCCATTATTAATAATTAAATGTTTAGTAATTAAATCATATTTAATTAATTTCAGTTGATTAATAGTTTCATTGGTTCTTTATCAATAATTTATTAATTAAATGCGGTTTAATTAAAAACTTAATAGTTAGTTCATACTTTTAATTAATTAAACTTTTAATCTTTTAATTAAATGCAGTTTTAAATAAAAAACAGTTTATGTATTAATTGTTACCCAATTCATTAAAAAATCATATTTAATTTATAATTATTATTTAATTTAAACTAATAGTTGGTTAATTAGATCGTGTTTAATTGGTATATTAATTACTTAGGTAATAATTAATTAATTGTTGCTAATAGTTTATTCATTTACTTGTTATTCAATTAATCAAATAATAACATTTATTTAATAATTATTATTAATTACGTAACATGGTGTGCTCCGATTTAACCCATTTTCAATAGGGTTTGCCCTCGGGACAAAACGTTTGAGTGAGTACACATTTCTCCCTATTCGTTAATACATCTCACAAGTTGCGACCTTTAGATTGAAGGAAAAAGTACATTGGCGACAGTCGGACAGACAGCCTAGCAAACAGATGAATTGAGAGGCGTACTGGCAGGCACACAAGCTTAAATTGATTCAAACAATGATTTCGAATCGGTTAATAACATGAAAGATGCGTCTGTCTTAACTCCTTCTGGGTTTTATACACACCCGTACAAATTTAGTATGGCCTGTCCACCACAAGTCATAAAGGCAACAAAAATGTGATGAAAGAATATAATGGTAAGAAGAAAAATTCCTCAAATATGAAGAATTATTTTGTCTAATCGTTGAAATCACTCTTGGTCTGGCCAGAAATTTTTATTGTTTTATCAAAGCTTCCCTCATTTTTCGTTACGAAAACTCTATTTTTATTCAATGCTTTCTGTTTCTTCGCTTTCTTTATGTGTCATCGACTTTGTGGCATTTCTAAGCAAATGCTTGTTTATCGTCGAATCCATTCCCCCCCGATTCTCCGACTACCAAACCGACGGGTGGCTTAGATGGGTGACCCGATTAAATCAGAAAATGATTCATAACAAGCTGCAGCTTAAATCCCATCAGTGGAGAGTAATAACTGAAATTAATTTTAAAGTATAAAAGCAATTTTATGGCGAGAAAAAGTCATTTGAAATTCCCAAAAATGCATTTTCTATAACCGAAAGTCTTACTAACACCTAAACCAAAGTAAAAATGATTTGTAATTTGCAAAAGGTTTATGAAAAGGAAACTAATAATTACAGAAGAAGTGTGAATTCTACGCCGAGTTGTTTGGCGATCTTAGCCATCGCCTTAACGAAGTGTTTGGTAACTAAAGAAAAGAAGATTACTATGATTAAAGCATTGGCGAAAATTTCCTTTGGCGCCTGATATGCATAATACATGTGTACCGTCCACACCAAGCTTTAAATTGGAAAGTAAACTTATATTATAACTTCTTCTTAAAACATGCTTTTTGTCTTTTGTTTTTTATTTTTAATGTGTTGTCGTCGGTTTCAACGCAAAAATGCTGACGGCGTTTTTGGGAAACGTAAAAATATTATTGAGATTGCTTTTGTGAATATTTCTTAAAGACACAACAAAAGAAAAAAGTGTAAGCAAAAGGTCTTGTCATTTTAATTGATTTTTTCTACGATTATGTGGCTTTTAAGTAAGCTAAACATGGTCATGTTGTCATAAAGTATGTAGAACATGCATTTCTTTAACCGAAACATGAAAATATTTTTTCTATCCATTACTGTTGTTTTCATTGGTTAAATATTTGTGCACATGCCTCGTGTGGAAGTAAGGAAAAATCTCGAGAAAAAAAAAAAATACAACAAAAAAAAAATATTCATGAAAAAAATTGCTTCTAGTTTGAAACGAATTTTTTTGATACTTATCGCACCTTTGCTTTAATTTTGTTTACTAAATGCAGTATCGTTTACGCAGTGGGCTATGGAAACATAGAAATCGAATTCTTATCATTATCATGGCTTAACGTGTAACACTTACTCATAGGTAAATTCTTTCTGATAAACGGTCTGTTACTACAGTGTAACTCGTATCAAACTTCTGACATAAGAAGAAGAAGAATAGCATAGTCAATGCAATATTTATGTTTACTATATAGTGAAAGCAGTATATAAAGATCGCTCCCCTGACTCGTCTTTTCTTTTAAGGGGATAACAGTTTTTTTCATGTTCGGTCAATAACTATTTCTAGGGCTGCCTTTGTCAACGGCTACAGTTTGCAACTGCCAAATTGCATGAGTTGAAGTTTGAATGGCTCTCCCGTCCACCGTATTGTTCAGATTTCACATTTAGCGATTATTATGTGCTTGTAAATCTTAAAAATATGTGTAGGGAAAAAAATTGAATCGAAAGATGAGATCATTGCGGAGCATTTGAATCTTAACAAATCATTTCTGAAGGACACTATGTTTATGTCGATGAATAAAGTCAAATATTAGACAAAAGTAAACAGTTTTTCTTCCTTTTGTTGGTCATTATCGAGGAATGTACAACAATTATAGAATGACCTGTTAAAAGCCGTGGTGTGCATAAAAAGTCGCTTCCAATCGCGGCATATGTACTAGAGCTTAGTAGTGACGGTGTACTCCAAAGCTATCACAGAAGTGTCCTTTGCTTCGGGCTTATGTTCACTTGTTTTGTTTGAGGTTATATGATCTTGTGAAACTTAGCGTGAATTATTTTCACATTTGAACAAGTGTTGAAGCAACGAACTTGCCGTCTAATCATCATTTAATGCACATTTCGACAATATTTTCAAGTTATCTGACTTTTATTATGAAAACAAAACGTCCATTCATTACGGTAGCGCCAATTCGTAATCCTTTGTGAAATGGTTCGAATACATGTACAGTTTGCTTTATATTTTGGCTCCAACACTGAAGAGCATAAAAAGAACTTCACCGCTTTCCCATGGAGTGGCAATAACGATCCGTCTATCTTTTCACGGCTGGCGGTTTTCGTAAACGAGAATTTCTTCGATCTGTTAGTGAGGTAAAATGTAAACAGTGGGCATTATTTGTAACGACGAAGCATTAGAGGTATACAATAGCGAGGTTTTTATCGCATATATAAAATACCGAGTAAGCGAATAAGTTTTAAGAAGTTCGAGTTTGAGCTTTATTGTCGAAATGATCAATTAATGTAAATTAGCTTCGCTTCTGGAATGGGTTGCACTATGAACTTCGTATTTCCTCATACTCTAATAATGTTTTTTGTCTTCAATTTCTAAACTATTTTATTAGCCAACGATGTAGAATGCATGCCAAATGCCAGCGTAACTGAATTGGCTTCACTTTCGCAAAATATGTGATTGCTTTAACGACAAAATAGAAATAATTAAAATTCTTTCTTTTTCTCTTATCCACAACAAAATTGCTTTGACTGTTATACGCTACTAATATAAATATTTGTTGTTGTTTTTTTCACCTAAATACGACAAGCTTTACGTTCTTTTCCGGGGGTCCTTTTCATATCTTGAATAGATTTTCTTTTATTCTCTTCCTCTTTCACAATAAGACCTTTTTTCTCTATTTATCTTTATCTTTAAAGGAAAAACTTGGCACCATTTGCAAATTCCGTATAAGTTATATAGTGGGTAATCACGTAGCTGAAAGTTAGCTTTCGCTTTTGTTTTTACTAAACAGTTGAATACAACGACGAAACACAAATTTTTATACGTGAATTGAAAAACTTCTCTACAGAAGTCTGTATACAATTAAATCTGTAGATTGAACCCATTAATTGAATAGGTTATGGTAAAAATATGTCTACT
>CCAG010001500.1:0-61371 GCA_001077435.1 Glossina morsitans morsitans
AATGGCAAGTGAGAAATTTTCATGATTTATGTTACACGCATACTTGTGTAGGAAATGTTTTCCTATGATTCCATCAGTTTTTATTGGGAAGTTCTGGTCTACTAATTGCATTTTATGTTGAGTGTTTCCATTTTCTAAACTTATATTTAAATGTCTAGTTTCCAACGTTGCTATACATTCGTTGGTTATTCCTGTTAGGTCAATACATTTTGAGTTGTTTAGTGGGTAGTGTTCCAAAAGATGTGCTTTGCCCAAGCTAATGTCTGCTCCTGTGTCCAATAGAAATGATATTTCTGGTTTTGTAGCATTTTGAATGTTTAGTAGTACATAATTGGACAGTTTTGAGATGGAGAAGATATGGGAGGTTGCTTGGTTTAAGTGTTCAATGGTTGCCTAGTTTAGGTGTTTGGTCCCGAATTCAGGGGCGTAGTGAAAGAATCCATGCATGCGGTTGTTTTGGTTGTTGTTTCTCTGATTTCTGTTGTTATTATTATTTTGATTTCGATTTGTTTTGTTGAAATTCCTATTATTGTTGTTGTAGTTATTAGTATTGGAATTATTATTATTGTTTCTATTAAAACTGTTGCCGTTATTATAATAATTCCTGTTATGATTATTGTATCTTTGATTGTTTCTATTGGGATTATTTTTGTAATATTGATTCTAGTTGCTTTGGTTAGTGCAGGAGTTTTTATTGTTGTTGCGGCGATTGTCTGAATTTTTCTTCTGGTAATTTGTTTTCATTACCTGTGAATTTTTTTAGGTCGCACTTTCATATTGCAGCACAATATTAATTGCTTTGGAAAAGGTTTTTGGTTGGGCCGCGAAGGCAGTGCGTTTGATGTTTTCGTTGAGGCTGTTTTTAAATATGGTTAAGGCGTACGTATCGTCGATATTGTTAATGATGGATTGGGGCCGAGTTGTTTGATTTGAAGATTATTTAGATCTGCTATTAGATGTGATATTTTATGTTTAAAACCTGTAATAGTACCTTTTCGTGTTGTTTGGTTTATTGAATATAGTTGTGGCAGTGTTTGACTTGATTTATATTTATTTTCAAGTTTTACTTTTAATTCTTCTAATTCTTCTTAATTCTTCTAGTGTTGTTGGGATATCGTTTGCAAGAACGGATTGAACATTTGAGGACAGTTTGCAGTAGAAGTTGTATTCTATTAGTTGTGGTTTGGCTTCATCTTTTAGGGTGGTATGTATTATTTCAACAACTTTTATGAAGCAGTTGATAAGTTTATAATTACCAGTAAGTGTGGGTGTGGACTTGGAGGCTGTCTCTAGGTTGAAATCCATTTTTGGTTGTATTGCACTTTCTATATTGCTGGGATTTATATCTCCCAAAAGTTCTTTAGTTGCTTCTATTTCTAATAATTCTTTTGCTATTCTTTATTTCTTTTTAAATGTTTGTATTTTATTTAATAATTGTGGTTGTTCAGGTCTTGTACTGGTTTCTAATATAGTATGGACAGTATAATTTTCTAGTTCTTCTAACTTGTTTTCGATTGTTTCCTTCTTATAGGTTTTGTTGCCTAGTTTTTTAAGATTATAAATTATTCTATCTATGGAAATGTTAATTTCATCTATTCTCTCCATTAAAGGAATTATTTTAGGTTTTAGAAAGACATGCCAATTATACTTTTGTTTTAAATATGTATGTGTGCTGTTATATTTATTTATATATTTGTATGTTCATGTGTTTAATGTTGATGTTTTTTGTTTTCCTATTTCTCATTTCGATAACTTTATTTTCCCATTGAATATTCAAATATATTTAAGTTTTCAATATTCCTCATTTCAATACTATTTATTCTTCAATAGTCTTCCTATTTTTATCTTTAGTTTAATATTCCTTATATATTCTTCATATAATCTTTATTTCCATTTTAATATTCTTCATATATTCTTTAACAATCTTCACATTTCTAATTTTGGGTGGGGTGAACGTTTTTTTTTTTTTTTTGTTACAATTTTCGTATTTGTGTATATGGATTTACTGTTTGGTGTTCTTCTTCTTGTTGTTGTCGAACCATTGCTCTATGGCGTCTATTTCTCTTCAGTATTAAGTGGAGATGTGCCTTGGAAATGGTTCGTGCAACTTTTTTCGCAGGAAGGCGAGACGTTTGCGTTTTTTTAATAACTTTCCTCCTCTCTTGTTTTAAGGTGGGATGTACGTAAGCTGTTGTTGTTTTTTGGGTAGTTGTCTCTCTAGATATTGAAGGATTGTAATTTTCTGTGGGCCTTCTTATGGCATTTTCAAAAGTGAGAGTTGCGCATAGGTAGAGTTTTAGATTGTTGCTGGTGGCGGCATTATGGCCAACTTGACAGCAAAATAATAACATAATCTTGTTTGCAAGTTAAATGGGATCGTTCACAGGATCATGTTGGGCAGGATCGCCATGTAATAAAATTTATTGTTGTAAATGCGTGTTTCGTTATGGAAAGATTTCCTATGAATGTTTCTTATGGGGAGTGAGTTTCTAGACTGTTCAGCTTCAGTCCGCCAAGTCTGCGTACTTTTTTTAGTGCCAATACAGAGATCTGTTAGAAGTAGTCCCTAGCTAATTTATGTAGGCGGATGGAACGCCTTTTTAATCTAGCGAATAAAACGCTATGTTGAACTGTTAATTCATAACAATTGACATTATTTAATTTTGGCATGGCTACTTATACTTAAAATTTACAAAATGTCGCATTGCTAGCGTAAACATAAAATTGGCACGGATTAATTTAATTAGGGCGGGCAATTCTCAGCTAGTTGAAGTGTGACATAATTTTTCTTTTTCCTTTTGCAAATGAATTATGCTTACTTTGCATCATTCTGTCACAGTTCAAATTGGATGCATATTAACCCCGATATGCGATCACATTACAATATTTTAATAGCATATTTTAGCATAGCATATATATTATTATGTTTAAAAAACAAGCATATGTAAAAATGAAATTGACAGGAGAAAATGACTTATATGGCTCCATAGCCAGTACATGCGATATCAAAGGCTAGTACAAATTTAGTGATGACTAGTGAAAAATAGACAATTTAATGAAGCGGGGCTGAAAACAAAAAAAGAAAAAAAAAATAAATAAATAGATAAGTCAAATTAGTCAGTGAAGCTACGAAAAAAGCATATGGGACAATACGTTTTTACTCATATATCTGTCTACGTTATTTTGTCTATATCCCTATCATATTAGCAAAGCTATATAGTAGGTATAAGTATATGCGTTACTTCTTTACACATTCAATTGAACAAAAAATAAAATAAGAACACTCCACCAAATAGAAATAAAAACAAACGATATAAATGGAGAAAACAAAACGATAGCTCTATATGTTTTAGTTAAAATACGGGCTAATCACGTATACGTTTATATATATTTCTGGCTATCAAAATCCAAAAAATAACATCTGGTTCTTCTCTTTGACAAATAAACAAATAAATCAACTATTGATAAAAAAGTAACCCGCGAGTGTAAGATACCTTCAGCTAAACGGGAGCAAAAACATTTGTGAACTTTATCTTGTTACCTGGATTATGTCCGCTTCTGCGCTCTTCCATCAAAATGCGCCAGCGACTTTGAAAAATGAACAGATTTAATATAGGTTTTTGAACAATAGTCCAAGTAAATAATAGTAATCTTAAACCAATGTTTCTCTTAGCTTATTTGTCCAAGGTAACGAACTTTTATGTAACTTCAACGTTTATATGCGATCAGATTTATATGCTGTCGAACAAATTTTTTTTTTAATTTGAGATATAGTCGTTTAAAATTTTTACTTTTGGTTCAGTTGTTTGTAAATAAAAAATGTTCTTGGTATTTTATTATGCTTTCCAATTACAGTTTTTTAATTGCAACTCTGAACACCCAATACTAACGCAAAACGTAAGCTATTACTGTTTGCGAATGGCGCAAGCTCTTAGCACCAGTTTTTTGATGATTAACCGTTTGAGTGCCAAGCAGCGCGATCGCGCTGTTCAGATTTCATGTCGAGAAAACCCAGAGAGTTTTGAAAAAAAAAACTGTCGAAGAATCCCAAGCAGCGCGATCGCGCTGTTTAGATTTTATTTCAAAGCTGTCTGGGTTTTTTCGACAGCGCGATAGCGCTGTCTGGGATTCTTTGACAGTGTGTTTTCAAAACTGTGTGGGACTCAAACGGTTAATAGTCGGAAAAAATTTATTTGCAGACCTGAAAACCTAAGCGAAGAAGAAAAATAAACGAATTTGAAGATTTCGTGTTTGCTGTACTTTATTTTGTAAGACAAGCGAGCCGATAATATAAAAGCTAAGTGTTTAGTGTTTGAAAGACGAAAGAATAAAGTTTGCTGAAATCTGATACATATGTATACATAATTGAAACAAACTACTGCAGTATGCGTATGCGTGCGTACAAGCAAAAAGGAAACAACTTATAGCTAAATTAAACTACCTTCAGCGTGAAAGACAGTGCTTGCGTTTAGCATTGTGTTTGGCCCACCAACTGACAAATTAAGTTAGCTATTATTTAAATGTTTAATGCGTTAATGTTTAAATGCGTTAACACGAATTTTTTTTAAACTTTTACAATTTTTACGTACATTATTTTTGAATGGCAAAACACAACTATGGCACTGATATGTTTATAAAAACACAACGAAATTATATCATTTTAAATGATGTGAAAACAACAAGAGGCTAATCATGTAAGTAGGCGATCATCGCCGTGATAATCGCCTGGTTTCTTTTAAAAACTAATTGATTACCGCCAAGAGTCTAATCAGGTACTATCATCGTCAGTAATGCATTAATAACAGAGTTTGTTTTATGCAAAAAAACTACATATGGTAAACAATAACAAGCATGCAAGATGAAATGAATAAAAAATTTTGTAGAATTGGACAACTGAAAAAAGTAATAAAGTTAAATTCAGTGTTTAAATTTTTAGACTTTTTATTGCAGAAAAAGTTAATTATTATACAATCCTCTTTACAGATTTTTCATAAAAATGAGCGTTAACAGATCTGCTATAGTATATTGAAGTGATAGTATATTGTTGGTGATTGTATTAGCATATTTTTAGAGATGTAAAAGTAGAAGAAGTAGATGCAGAAGGCATGTTTCCGTCTTTTGTAACATCTCTGATACAACGGTTCATAACTTGGTGCAACGCTTACGGTATGGTTGCAGTAGATCAGCCATTGGTAAGCTCCTGAAGCTAACCACTCTAAAGTCATGGCTAAATGTAAAAACGGTATATGTCCTCATAACGATTTTTCCAAGACGTAATGAAAAGCCGCGTTGGAAATGCGCAATTTCTGCATAAATTTCTATACAAGGATATAACATATATTTATATATATATATATAATATATAATAATAGAAATAATTTACTTACTCGTTTTGAGGTAGCGCTAGGGGGTCAGAAGCGTCCCGTAAAGCCTCTCTCGCCTGTCTCATGATGATGCTTTCCACTTCGTCGTGGCTGTCATTGTTCTCTCTCTCTCCAATGGACGAGCATAAAGGAAAGTTACGATACATTGTGCTGGAAATGTACGCATTGGTCAATATCGCTTAATTTAGCTCGATATTTAAAAAAACAATTGTACTTTTAGCTTTTTTTTTTTTTTTCTTCACAATTCACAAATGTAATTTCGGGCACACTTTTTATATTTTTGAATTAATTATTCATTTTCTAACAGTTGCTTATATGCCTCTTTTGCAGCTGTTTCTTTACAAATGCAATTCTAAAGAAGACATTTATGGTACCTTTGCTTTGTTTACACTCAATACTAATGCAAATTTGTTCTCTGCGACAGTAAATTTGACGTAACTTAGAGAACGTATTTGACGATAATAGCCAGCAAATTTGCAAACATGATTAGATTCTCTTGGCGATGATCGCTTATATTATTGTCGCCTGCTTACATGAATACCGCCAGGAGGAAGGAAAAATTAAATAAAACTAAAAGTTAAACTAGGCTAAATAAATTGCAAAAAAGAAAAAATACTATACATTGCTTTTTTATCAAGTATGAACATATATATACTTTGTTGCTGTATTATATTTTAATGCTATATTGTATTGCTGTATCAAGAATGAATGCTATACTCTATTTTTGCTTTATTGTAAAAAAAAATTCATGTTTTCATTACGTTTATATTTCAGAAATTTTTTATTTATATCATTATGAGCAAATTACGTTGCGATTTAAATAATTTTTCAAAATATCGCAAAGATGAAAAATACTTCTGCTGGGGTTATGTGTCGATAATCTTATCGCTTTGCGTAGCGGCCTCCCATGCATTTTCACAGAATTACGTAAGACAACGGTCTTTACCGCTACTGCGTTCCCCAATATATATTACTGTCTTTAGTTTCAGGCAGGTCGTAATGCCACCGTCGCTTTGGAACCCTTGCGGTCCATTGTCATTTGCAGTAAAGGTATACTTCGCGTCACACATTGCTAGCAGAACTAGTGAGTACATGTTTGAAAGAAGGAATTATAAAACGTTTGTCAATTTTTTCTGTAGCGAAAAGTTACATTGTTGGTTATAACATTGTGAACCAGAATTAGGAGGACGAACAATATTAACGCCGTCTATGTCACCTGCGCAGTGTAGAGGACTCCAAATACTTTCGAAGTCTTCGCGATGCGCTACTACTCCGGAGCAAGAACATCCCATAAGACGTAATTTCGTTAACATCTTTTCCATCAAATTTGGAAGAAGGTCAAATATTTCAGAATTCATGCAAACATTCACTTTAAAATGCTTGACGTCAATACATTACACATTGTCGAAATCGTTCACAAATAATTCACTGACATCTCTCTGTTTTAAAAGGATCTTACCCAGCATCACTTTTCATAGTTACGGCGACAACGATCACATAATATTGTATTATCATAGTTCAAATATTATCATAATCCAAATAATTGAATCGTCGCTTTCCATTATCTATCGTCGCTCAACTGTTTCCTTACAAATATATTTAATATCAGTAATATGTTAATAACTATAGTGTGAAGTTACCAGGAATAAATGAAGTCGTCTTCTGCAAAATATATCTCTTTTCTCTTTTTGCGTCTTTTCCTTGAAGAAAATCATATTTCATAGGAGTTTTTCACTCTACTAACTTTGTAGAGTCATTAGCGTTTACGTAAACAAACAATAGCCACATAATTTGCTTTAGCCACGCGCGCTGGCTGTATGTTCAAGTGATGGGTTTCGCGATTTAAAACTATGCGAATTATCAATGTATTGTGTTCCGCTGGCGTAAGGCTAGCACGACTGATATTTTGCTCCTTCCATTGAAAGGCGTTGCTTTTCAACCAGGATCATAATGAATAGGTTGTACTGCTAGTTTCGCTACTACACACTTAGTACTTCGGGTAGTTGTACAGACGCGTCCTGCTGTTCGCCCACAGATATGGCAACACTGCTGCCCAGATGCAGCGAGAAAGCAGTGCGGCACTGCGTGCTTTGATGACAATTAACACCATAGATGGCATCCAAACGATGTATGAAAGATGCCGGATTGAAAAGGACGCCGCAAGCACTACTCGCAAGGAGACTAGTGACAAGAGTCTCCAAACTTCGCCGCGCACATATGCGCAAAAGGTGATGGAGCGGAGCGATGGTGGCTCGCAAACCTCGCCACTTTAGAAGGCAAGCGGGGCGAAGCGTGCGCAGCGGGTGGCGCGTAAACGTAAGCAGCCCGGGGATGTAGACACGCCGAGCGCCAAACGTCGTCACGTAGCCACCATACCGAGGACTACCGAACAGCACGCGGTAGACGTACCTGACGGCCATCACCCTCCGAAGGACACGAAGTGGGTGAAAGTCGGAGAGAAACCGAAGACGAAAAGAAAGGCAGATCGGCCTAATAGACTTTTTAGGCGTAGACTCGCTGCATAGCAGCTAAAGATGGGCTGTCCTATGCGCATATGCTCCGTAAAGTTAAAGATGAACCGCAATTAAGCCAGTTTGGTGAGGTGGTGCAGAAAATAAGAAGAACGAAGAAAGGCGAGCTTCTACTGCAATTAAACCAAAGCGGAGGGAAGGCAGAAGGATCCGTTTTAGGAGAAGAGGCCAAAGTCAGGTGTCTGAAGCAATGCAAAATTGTCGAGTGCAAAAACATCGACGAAAGCAACACTGAAAGGCATATAGCGGAACGCAGACGGCGCTCATTAGCCTGCAGCCGCTACACTATTGGAAGGTAGAAAATTGCGCATAGGCTGGGTGATCTGTAGAATCAGAGAGCGCATATCTTCGCTGCGATGCTTCCGATGCACATGGGCACACGGTGAAGCAATGTGCAGGCCCATCCGACTGATCAAAGGCTTTTAGGAAGTGTGTGGAAGAAGACCATATTGCGAAAAGCTGCACTAAGGAGCCTTCTTGCAGGGGGACGCCGAATGTGGACGCAAAGTACGTGGCGGGAAGCGGCAAATGCCCGCTGCTCAAACGGGCACTGGCCACTAGAGCGCGGAAATGAGATTATGCAGAATAATCTCAACCATGGCGAAGCAGCTGATGACCTACTTCGGCAGACGGTCGTTGAGAAAGAGATGGAGGTGGTGCTATTGAGTGAACCATATCGATGAGCGGGGCAGGGTACCTGGGAAACCGATTTGCCCAAAAAAGCAGCAATTTGGGCGCCCGCAGCTATAGCACTTTTGAATGTGGACTGCCAGCACAGAAGTTTCGTTAGGGCGACAGTTAAATATTTATGCTGCTACAGTTGCTACGCTCCTCCAAGCTGGACACAAGGTGAATTCCAGCGCATGTTAGACGAACTTGTGGAAGATGCTCGTGAGAAACCGATAGTTATAATTGAGGGGGACTTCAATGCTTGGGCCTTCGAGTGGGGCGGTAGATCCTGCAATGCGAGAGGACGCAGCTTGTTGGAGGCCTTCGCCGTGCTGAAAGTATCTCTTCTGAATGATGGAGGGAGGGATACGTTTCGCAAGGCAGGAAGGGGTTCGAAAGTAGACCTCACTTTTGTTAGCGACGGCCTGGTGGTGAAATGCAAGTGGTCGCTGAGCAAAGAGCACACAAACAGCGATCACCAGGCTATCTTCCTCAACATACAAACCAAAGAGAACAGAGTAAATTGATGGAATAAAACTACCGGGCAGAAGTGGAGAGATTCATCTTTCGATGAGGACGTCTTCAACGTCATTATGGACTCCTACGAGAAGGGTGACGGCATGGCTGGTGAACTCCAGAGAAACGTGGCAAAGCTGCTTGTACACGCATGTGACGCGGCCATGCCTCGAAGAAGAAGTACAGGGAGAAGAGGATCTCCGTGCTAATGGTGGACAGATGGGATATCATCCTTGAGAACGAACTGTCTGAAAGCCAAACGAAAAGTGCAGCGCTCGAGGGGAAGGGCCAACTTTAATGAACTGCTCACCCTCTACAGAGACTTGCGCAGTGAGTTAAAGAAAGCAAGAAGGGCTAGCAAAAGGAAAAGCTTTGATGAAATATGCCAAGATGCCAACACTAATCCGTGGGGAACGCCACATAAAGTAGTCCTGAAGAAAGTCAAAGAGCAGAGAACGCCGCAAATCACGTGACCGCACACGCTCCGGCGGATAGTAGCTACTCTTTTTCCGTAGAGACCGCCGTACGTGTTGGTAGACCTCCATGGCAGAGAAGACGAAGCAATTCCAGCAATTACTGCGGACGAGCTTTTAAGCGCCTGCAAAAGGATTGGGGACAGGAAAACTCCTGGACTAGACGGAATCCCAAACAAGACCCTAAAGGCAGCGAGTCAGGTAGGAGACCAGACGTCTTCATGATGATGGTGCAAAGGTGTCTGGACGAAAGAACATTCCCAGACTTTGCCTTTTAGATACAATAGGCAAGGTATTGGAGACGGTCATAGACGAACGCAAGCTGGTCGTGGTCGAAGGAAGGCATGCTCTCTCGGATAACCAGTACGGGTTCAAAGGAGCACGGTCTACGATATATGTCATAAACCATGTCGCGACGGTTGCTTCAGACGCTAAAGCCGGAGACCGATATAGCGGCGGTGATAAAAAGTACTGCGCCGTCATTACACTACACCTGAAAAACGCCTTCAACGCGGCGGACTGGGGGATTATTCGCAAAGCCCTCATAAGAATGCAGCTTCCAAGCCATATACTTGAGATAATTGTAATAAATTTTGTTATTTATATTTCCACGTGGTGATATCTTACTTTATCGCCGCGCCAGGATGTCTTATTTTGGAGTGGTGCCTGTCTGCTCGGCTTCAGATCGCCAAGTCAATTTGCTTCTTATAATGCCAATCAGATCGGCAGGAAGCAGTCCCTACCTAAGAGGCGGATAGAACGCATTTTAGTTTAAGTCAGTAAAACGCTAGTTTGAATTGCTGATAACAATTGAATTTTTATTGAAAGACATGTACTATTTATACTTAATTCTACAGGTGATTTTATGCTAACGTAATCATAATTATTATAATCACCCAGTTGAAGTGTAAAAGCAGCATAATTCTGTCTGCACTTCAAAGTGGATGCATATACCGATATGCGATCACACTACATAATAAAAAGCTAGCTTGCGAATCGCATGTTAGTGTATGATAGCGACAATGGAAAAGAGTCGCATAAAATAACAGCGAGTGCCCACAGGGATCAGTTGTTGGTCCTCTCCTGTGGAACAAAATATACAACAGTGTTTTTGAGCTTAACCTTCCTGCCGGGGTAACGATTATCGGTTTTGTCGATGGTATGGCAAGTGGTAGTGGTTGCAAAATGCATTACGCAGGCAGAAACGATGGTTAACGAGGCTATCGTTAAGGTGAAGGCGTGGCTAGAAGAGAAGGGACTAGAGCTAGCAGAGTATAAAAATGAGACGGTACTAATCAGCAGCCGGAAGCGCGTGGAAACATGCTCCATACGAGTTGAGCAGCACACGGTTCAGTCATTTCCTGCCCTGAAATACCTTGGAGTTATGCTCGGCCATCGACTGAGTTTTAAGAATAGCGTTGAGTACGCGGCTGAGAAAGCTGCAGGCATACAGGCGTCGTTAGCAAGGATTATGACAAATATTAGAGGCCCGAAATTCACCAATCGAAAAGTAATAGCCACGGTGATAGCTTCGGTCATAATGTACGGAAGCCCAGTTTGGGCTGGTGCACTCACAGTGAAGGCAGTGTACCGAAAGTTGGCGGCAATATATCGTCTTATTGTGCTAAGGCATATATGCGGATTCCGCTCAGTGTCGGAGAATGCTGCCCTTGTGATTGCTGTCACCATGCTATCAGACATCTTGGCGGACGAAATGAGGCATATCCATGAAAGGCGTCGCATCAACGCCCTCTCCCAAGATGTCATCAAAAAAGAACAGAGACTAGTGTCGATGAGGACCTGGCAGTCGCGTTGGGAAAGAACAACGAAGGGAAGATGGACGTCCATTCTTATCCCAAACATAATGCAATGGATCGAAAGACCACACGGTGAGGTAAATTACCTCACCCAGTTCCTGACTGGCCATGGCTGTTTCCGAAAGTACCTGTTCAGGTTCGGGCACGACAACTCGCCAAATTGCCCGGCACGCCCGGAGGCGGATGAAGATGCAGAGCATAACGTCTTTCGCTCCAGAAAGTTCGAAAATGGCAGACCCCAAACAGAGCCGAGTGAAATATTGGAGGCGTTAACTGCCAGCAAAGAGATGTGGAATACCGTAGGCGACTTTGTAAGCAGAGTGCTCAAAGAACTACGGTGGCTTGAAGGACAGCGTGTGGAGAGCAGAGGGAATGGAAGCCAATAGTATTGTCCGCTGAGGTCCCACCATCCCGCGGGATGAGAGTGGTGGAAAAAGCGTATGGGGGGTAGCCTTTAGTACGATAGTAGGCGCCATGGTGCTACTAAGCCAGCGCATGAAATTTTGTTTTTTTTTTTTTTATATATATATAAATATATAAAAGTTTTGGCTCTGCAATTTGCACGACCGTTTGTTAAAGGAAAATTTCGTAGTTATGCCTTTGGCTACCTTTCAAAGACTTTTTCTTTTTTTTACTGAAATAAATTAATTAATTTCTCCGTTCAAACACACATGACTCAATCGGGATTCTGTATCAGGCTGCTACTTTACTCTCAATTGCTAACCGTTTTGATCTGTCTCGTCCGTATTCTCTCTTGTCTCGATAATCAAAGAAAGAAACTACGTGACATTTGCTTATGCTAAACCCACCCTTGTGCTATACAAACGGACTTTGGACTCTTTTCATAATTCTCTCTTTGAATGATGCTACTACGTGAGCCGAGAATTATGGAAAGAAATCTTAATTAACGGAATTCCGTTATTATACGTAATACTAATCTTTTTGTAAAGAACAGAGAAAAAGCCGACCGATAGAAACCCCCTACATGTATATACGCCGACGTTACGTACGTTAAAGTTAAATGATTGCTCACGCAACCATGATAAAGCGCCCAATAATGAACTTCATCCTCATTGGGTAATGAATTGATAACGCTGTCTAGAAATTTCGATAACAGTAGAGCTGCTAATAAGTCGAGCTTGCGTACGATGAGAGTTTCAGACGATACTACTCTCGATTCCGAGCATAATAGGCAACCTATGATGACACCGTCTAGATCACTTCATGCCTAGATACAAGGACATATGTTATCATCTTGATATCACAAAAGGTATGAACTTGCATTGCTTTCTTTAACAACGACACGAAATGAAGCAAGTCAAATCTGTGAACAACCGAATAATTTGAAATGAAATCCGATAACGCAGAATGCAATGACTACGGTAGATTGTTTTTTCGCTAAGTATATATATTGGCCTTTATGATTATTGAGCGAATCAGACCATGGGTTTCGTAGACACTAGTTACAGTAGATAACACGGCGCGCTTTGTTACTGCACTTACCGTAGGCGAAAACGAAAAAATGAAATTATCAGCTTACATCAGTTCCATTATGAAATGTGAGGAATTGTTCACAATCTAATGTTACATAAAACAGCTTGATGGTATGAGCACCATTTTCGAATTATGAAACCACCTTTCCGTAATAAAGAAACAACGTGCGTATTTTAATTATTTAATCAATGAAAATACCGCCAGAGATTAGGTCGTGAACGTAAAAATCTCGCCCTACAATTTCAAAAGCAAAAGCATGTTCTTTATTAACTGTAAATTATTGCGTAGCACGAATTGGTAAAAAGGCTGTTGGCCTAGTTCCATATGTGATGGTGTTCTGTTGTTTCTCCAAGGAATGCATTGTAGATAATCGTCTCGGTGAGAAATTTTTACACACAGATATATCTTGCAAATATCGCCCAAAGCCATCTGGAACAAATGAAAATGTAAAAGTGTATTAAATAGATTCGATTGAATTGGAGGACCGGAATGAAATATGTCATTTAGCGGGAAACCTAGTCCCGTCAAAAATGACATTCAGGTTTGTTGTTGTGGTATCTTGTTCATGCATACAATGATGTGGTATAAGCATTCGTTCTTGGTGGAGATATGTAGTTCGGATCTACGTGCTCGTTCATAAACGTTGTGTGCTGCGTGTAGATATCTGGAGGCTTGTTCAGTTTCTTTTCCATGCCTTTGAAATGCTGAAAGCATGCTCATAACAATTTCCAAGCGAGTCACTCTCTTTTACTTTGGGTGGGCTTACAGAATTGTGGTTTGTTGAAAGTGTTGATCACAAATGATATCTTCATTGGTCGCAGAACGGGATTCCTTCAAATTATTTTCAACGTCCCAGAAACATTTAACAAACGTATCCAGATTGTCTTTTTCATGGCCGAGAGATTTGCACTTGTTGCGAATGAACATGCACTTGAAGTAGAAATGCATCACCAAAGACCAATCATCCAAGTCGGGCTTTTTGCAGAGTACGTACATTTTTGGTCAACCGCATTTGACCAATACACATCCAATCGAATCGGCCTGGTTTGTGAAATACGGGATCGGCTAACCGCACATTTTTCGAAACAGATGAGCCATAACAAGCTTTTACAAAGATTGCTGCTATAGCCAACAACGAATTTGAATATAGCAAGGAAATGAGAGGAATTAGTAACGTAGTGCTCTTGCGAAGCACAAAATGTATAAGAGCGCAATGGGTTAGTAACGGCTTTAAGCATAAATAGAAAGCTTAGCCCATGAAAGGTTTTAATGACACGAGCGTTGATAAAATTTTAAGTGAACTTAATAACTGTCAGGAAGATGACTTGCGTGTTATTAATGCCAGCCAGTTTTCAACAAGAACTTTTATTCAAAAAGTTATGCACTGTCAATGTTTTTAGTATAATTTAGTGAAAATAATGTCGTAACCAAATTAAAACCGTATTGTATCATATCATTTATTGAGACCAGCTAAAACAACCTCAAATAACCATATGTGTGTGCGGCAAAATACACAAAAGAGGCATATGACCTTTGAATACCACCTACCCAAGGGGAAAGATTCTATTGCATACTTTGCAAGACGAATGGACAACCAGCATCTTATAAAAGTTGCGAGCTTTTTAGGAAGTTTATTTAAAACTTGGAGTAAGAATAAGAATAACATAGTAGATAACGCAGTTGTAAATAATTCCAACATATCAGGAATAGGCTTTGCGAACACAGTAAAGAACACACTACTTTATCCTAAATTGGCACTAACTCAGCTTTACCCAATTTAAGTGAATTAAAAAAAATTTTCTTAAATTTAACAATACAAATTGTTAACTTACGAACTACAAATTCGAATCCCACGCGAGGACACTCTGTTAGAAAAGCAATAGCCTCTAATTATCAGTACAACATAAATACTAAAATTATTAAGATAATTGAGATAAATGTTATTTCAATAATAAAAATTAATCGGCGATACGAATTTCAAAATTTGCTTGACACATACAAACCCGATATTGTTCTATTAAATTAAACAAAGTTAAATCCGAACCATAAACTCCATTTTTATCGACACAAGGCCGTAAGGAAGGGCCGAGTAGGCGCATCAAAAAGGGGTTGGTTTGTCATACAAATCAAAGATTTTATTAATAACATGCACCATGAAAACCATATAATAAATTCCTCATACCTGCATAATGAAAAAACCTATCAGTAGAAGTAGAAGTAGATAACCGCTACCTACTATCCGGGAAACATTTGCAATAATATCAAAACTAATCCATTTAAGACATTTGATTATCTGAAACTACAAGATTTAAACAAGTTCTATATTCTCGATCCATATAGATGTGGAAAATAACGCACAGAATTGTCTAAAATCAGTAGTCTTCGATAATTCAACACTGTTACACGAAAATACTGTTGTTTCATTCTTTTAAGAGGAACTTCTTCTAAAGTACAGTTTCTGAAGCACGAATTGGAATAAATGTGAATCGCGTATCATTAGAAAGACCAGGAATCTAGAATTCCAAGCAATAGGAATTCGTAAATTCTATTGTTATTATTATTATAATTTTCAGACTAAAAGAAAACATTGAGCACTAGCAACACAGGCTATCGGCACTATTTTAGAAAAGAACATTAGATATTAAGCCTAATAGTTTTAATAAAGTAATATATTGTATTAATATTGCGTTCTGTAGTTGATTGTAGAACATCCATAGTTAGTCGCTCCAAATGCAATACTTGTAGCCAAGGAAAACTTAAGGTAGTCGTAGAGAATGTGTTTTATGGTGAAAATTTGTCCACAATTGCAGATTGGGGAGGAAGACTTCTTCAAGATCCATTGGCGAGTTGCAATTGTACGGCGAAGGCGGATCCTCGAGAATGTTTGGATCTTGATTTTCACAACATTTGTTAGATATAAAAGTGGAATTAATTGAGGATTAATGGAATAGTAGTGCTGATGATGGTATTGTAGATTGCCTTCTGTAATGTTCTATTTAGCTTTCCTTCCAATGTATCTTTGAAGATCCAACTTTTCCATGACATTATCCATAATTAGAGGTGCAAAAGCAGCATACTTCGCCGCTTGATCAGCTTCCTCATTTCCTAATATACCGATATGACTTAGTATTCAAAGCATTTTAATTTTATCGCCGCATGTTGTAATTCTATTCCTTAATTTATTGACAGTGTTACATTTAGGGATCGAAGGATTCCGAATAGCTTTTGATACAGACAAACTATCAGTAACAATGACAATTTTAAGAGATCTTTATGAGAAAAGTACGTAGCGTGAAGAATAGCGCTGGCTTTGGTTGTGAAAATTGAAGCACTTTCGTGAAATATGTTATTAAGAAGATCCTGTCCTTAAGCACCTACCATGGAACAAGCAGGTGGCAGACCAGAAGATTTTGAGCCATCTGTATATAATAGATTTCAACCGTCACTTTCCAGTACTTGGATTGGACAGCAATTAGATTCCTGAAGACGTAATTTGTAGTGTCTTCTTTCTTGTGCATAGACAGGGAAATGTCAAAAGAGTACTCTTTCAAAACCCACGGACCTTTAAGACCAAAATAGCGGAAAATTTTTAAGGGAATGTTCAGTTCCTTTACGATATGCAAACAATAGTCAATTGCGGATGGTGACTTTCTAATTTTCTTGACAATAATAATCTTTCTCACATCTTCATTGAGAATAGATTTATTTGAATTAAGAAGTTTGGGGGAGAATTTAGCTTTTAACTCATAAGGTCTGTTTTCTAAAGCTGGGAGACCAGTTTCAATTATGATAGTGTTGATGGGCGTCGTCCAAAAAATAGCAACTTGGCGATAGATCGTTTTAAAGATGTTGATATTAGATTTGCAGCTATTGCCGTAAATTATCAAACTGTAGTCAATTTTGGTTACGACAAGCATTGTGGTAAGATGAGCAATAGTCTTAATGTACGCATGGGTTTTCCAACCAACGTATTGTATGAAATTCACCTTGTTAAAATGCAATTTTTTAATCCCAAACCCGAGAACACTGAGCGTCTGCACATTTTGTACTGGTAAGTCATTAATATGTATCAGTCGATTTCCTGCTTTCGATGAATGTGCATTTTTTTTATTTTTGTATTGAAATTTTAGAGCCTGACGAGGTTGCCTATGTGGAAATCTCTCGCACAATAGATTTGAGTGTGTTTATTGCCTTCTAACTATCTTCTTTTTTTTTTTTGTTAAAATGTATACATCGCCCGCGGAGAAACCATATTGAATTCTCGGCATACGGCAAGGAATTTTACTAATTTTATTGAAAGTAATCTGAAAAAGGGTGACAGCAAGAGGAGATCCTTGTAGAATGCCATTCACTAGTGAAAAAGAATTAGATAGATGATTGTTAACTCTAACTTTAAATCGTCGATGCGACATGAGTGATTTGATGTAGTCGAGGAATTTGGGTCTAACTGTCCATGATTGGATGGGGCTTAAAATAACATAAAGATCAACTATGTCAAATTGTTTTTTCGAAATCAAATGAGAGAATTGTTACATGATTCCGCTTAGAAATTGCTTTGGCTGCGTCTATGCAGCCTCTGCCCCGCTTGAAACCTGCTTGTTGTTTTGTAATCAGGTTTTTGTAAAAAAAATAAAATAGTCTACCTGCCATAATCTTTTCTAATACCTTTGAGAGGCAAGATAAAAGAGAGATTGGGCGATAGTCCGATATCGACATTTTTACACTTAAGAATTGGAACAACTGCCGCCACCTTCCACATGTAGAGAATGTGGCCAATCAAAAGCACTGTATTATATAGGTGCAGTAATTTCTTTTTATTTGAGTTAAACAGAGCAGTGATCATTTGGTATGAAATGCGATCTAGACGATATGTCTTCCCCTTCGAGTAGGAGAGACAACTCTCAAGTTTTAAGGTAGATATACAATTCTCCAGGAATATGGCACATCTCCCAATAGAAAGAGAAAGCGGAGTTCTTTTACTTTCGATGAAGGCACTGGAGAAGTTGCTGTTAGAGGAGTATTCGCACCACACTTTTTTCAAATAATTAGAAGTCTTATCTCTGTCAGTTATAATTCCATTGGGCGTGCAGATGGCAGAAATTTCGTTCAAATTTAAAGTCTCATTGAGTCTGTTGGTTTTATTCCAGACAGCTTTCATTGATGTGAATTCTTTTCGAAAAAAGTTCGAAACTAAGTTCTTTTGATTTTCGGAACTTTTTCCTGAATAGAGCATTGGCCTTTTTATATAATAACAAATGATTATGATCAGGGCATCTTTTAAAGCGGTGCCATAAATCCATTTTGTTTTTTATCAATAACAAAAGAGTGTTGTTCCACCAAGGAAGCCGAGCTCGTTTAAAAAAGCTGTTGGATTGAGCAATAGAGAGATGAGCGGCGGTGCGAACAGCCTTTCATATAATAGCAGAATGATGGAGTTCCCGTTAAATGGCTTTGAATTCAGAAATGACTCGGCATGTTTGCAGTAATTAATCCAATCCACTTTATCTAGGAGAAATTTAACTTGTTTTGCCGTAGTAACAGGGGAGTTTGAAAGGTTAAGATCGATTATAATTGGAAATTAATCACTATTATGTAGATCATCAGAAATAGACCAGGAAACCAAAGGAAGAAGTGACGGAGAGCAACATGTTAAATCAATATGTGAAAAGGTGTGATGAGTTGAAAAGAGCGTTGGTTTTCCATCATTTAAAATCCAGAGATTGCTTTCAATGAAGGCCTTTTCGAAAACAGTACCACAATTCTTGCTCCCTGTTGACGCCTAGTACATGTTCCAGCTATTAAATTCGTCGCACATAATTAAAGGGCGAGAAAGTACGGAAAATAAATTATAAGGCTTTTGCTGAGAAAACAATTGCGAGATTGGGATATAGAGCCGAAGCACTGTACATGTTTTACTTAAGATTATTTGCATCGCTATGGCTTGTATATTTAAGCTTAAATTAATGCGTTTATGAGGGATAGTGGATTTTATAACAACACAACTCCTTGTTTGGAATATGAATAGTGATCTGCATTCGTGAAGTATCCAGTATACGATTTGCGTGGAATATGATTAAAAGAACTTCTATAATCGGTCTCTTGATGGCATATAAAGGCAGGGTTAAAATCACTTATGAGTGTACGGAGTTCATCAAAATTATTAATACGTTGACATATCAGCGTCTCCGTCGAAAATCTCGTTATAGAAATTTTGCGTGAATAATTTACACTTTGAAGATTGATTGAAGGATGAAAGATTAGATTCATTACAATTTGTAATATGTTGAATGGAGTTGAGTGCTGGTAATTCTGTGGTATTTAGTTTATTAGGCTTTAGGATACGTGGTGTTGTTTTGATTTGTTCCATATTTGTTGTTACTTTGATTTTTTCAATATTATTTTTGGCGGGTGATAGATATAGTTTTTCAATACGGTTTTTGGCTGATGATAGAAAAGGTTTGTCATTCGCAGAAATTGCAGTTAAAGGCTTATTAAGATCGATTTGCGAGGCGACGGCAGCAGTACTACTTTTGTTAATTCCTTGGTTTCCACTTGGATTTATTTCCCGGTACTTGCGTCGCGCTTCGCCCATGCCACAGTAATTTTTAGAATTTCACGCATTTGTACATAACGTGGGTGTTGTTTGTCTTACGCCGAGTGCTGATCAGTGCAATTTATGCAGGGTACAGCTTCTAAAATATGTGGGAAGACCACAGTTAGTGTAAGATGATGAATTATTACATCTTTTTGCAGTATGACTTAGACTTTGGCAGTTTCGGCATCTTATGGGATTTGGGAAGTAGAGTTCCACTTTATACTTGTACCCAGCAATATCAACAATTTTCGATAAAGGATAGCGGTCAAATGTCATAATTATCCTTCTTATAGGGGAGCGAGTTTTTCTGTCATCGTTTAATTTAGTGAATCCATGAACTTCAGTTACATCTTGATTGCTCAATTTACGAACTATTTCTTCTTCCGGTACATGTTTTAAACACGAAGCACAAATTACCCCTTTAACTGAGTTCAATTTGTTGTGTAGTTCAACGGAAATTGGGCACAAGTTAGCTGGTGATTTTCATTTTAATATATTTTCTGTCGGGTGCGGATTACCAGCGAAAAGAAGTAAATTACCATCGCGAAAAATCGATATAGAGTCAATAGCCATCTAGGACTTTTTTTATAGTGAAAGGACTAATTTGCGAAATAGTTATGCTACCATCAGTTGAAGAAATAGCAATACATTTTTTCGGAGTGATGTTACCGCAACCCTGGAAAGTCCGAATTTTTTATTTATTTTCTTTGCGGTGATTTGGCCACCAATAAAGGGAATCTATTTGAGTTTTCATCTGGCGGCCCCAGTACCATAATGCCTTTTTCTGGTCAGTTTATTGTTTAGTAATTTAGGAAAAAGAAAACACTCACTTGAAAAAAGATTGGGAACTATTAAATAATGGAAAATGTCAATTGTCAAATGTTTTCAATTTTTATTTATTTTTATACCCATCGCCGAAGGATGGGAGGTTATATATATTTTGTCAAAACGTTTGCAAGCGGTTGCAGAAAGAAGCATCAGAGACCCCACAAAGTATATATATCCTTGATCAGCATCAAACTCTAAATCCATTGAAGCTTGTCCGTCCATTTGACCGTGTGTCCGTCTGTGGAGTGTCTGTTATAATAATTCTCCTGACCGCAAAAAAGAAGCTAACGATTTTAAATTTGACGGAAACATTAAAAGTTCTTGCACGCAGTCTGGTATATGAGCGCGCCCACAGCACCACGTAAGCTGAGAACAAAGGAATAATGAATTTGTCTTTTGTTCAGTACTCATAAACAATAACAAATAAATGTACCAAAATTTGAACGCATATTCTGCGGGCGATGTTGTAACCTTTGTGCACAAAAATGGAAAAATTTGACCACGCCTACTCAATATTATATTGCATTAAAGTTTAATTGTGTTTTCAATACCCTTATAACACGTAGAAACAACCTTCAAAAGCCCCATAAAGTATAGAAATTCTTTGCCAATTACAACCGTTTGTTTATCCACTTATCTCTTCAAAAATGAATGCATGAAAATTTTGTTCTTTTACTTTATGAGGACCCAAAGTCGTCCTCATTTTGGGCTCACGGATTCTCCGTCTCTGGAGAGGGGAAGAGGGTGCCAAATTAAGGTAGAATAAGAAATAACATAGGGTAAGAATAGATTAAAATAAACCAGGAATAGAATAGGAGTAGATTAAGAATAGGAATGGTTTAAGATTAGGAATAGAGTAGGAATAGAATAAGGACAGTATAAGTATAGGGTAAGAGTGGAGAGTAGAAGTTAGTTTAAGGGGGTCGACGTTTATACTCCGAGTGAGTCAGTCAAGTTTCATACTCCGGAGAGTTGAGAGCAGGTTGTCAAACACAACCGTCATAACGAAGAAGAGAATAAAATTTCTTCACGATTCTAAATAAATACCCTAACTAAATACAAAGTGTTTCCTTTCTTTCTTAAGTTTACGAAAATATCAAATAAAAGTGGAAAATGAATAAATTACAAACAAAGAAAACAGCGAGTCCGTGCAAAATTATAAATGTCTTGTGTTTTCCTTCCCTGGGCCGCTGAGCTGCCCCGGCCTATGGAAAAGGGACGAAACGTCCTCGCAACTTCTTTTGTCTTTTGTGTTTATGGTGGGTACAAAAGATTCGGTTCCGATCGAATTTACTTGTTATTTCATCGCCTTTCCTTTGCTTTTGCGGGCGTTACCTCTGTGTACGTGCTTTGTGTATATAATCCCAACATTTTTTTTTTTAATTTTTTTTTCTTTCTTATTTTAATATAGAAAAACAAACGCATACACGGTATCCCCGATAATTAGCTAAGCAAAAAGACCCAAAAGACCAAAACTCTCAGTCAGACACGACCCAAATACACAAAAAAACCAAATCAATTAAAAAATCACAGACGATCACATAGGCCTCTCACATTAATTAAAAAACTCAAAAGACTCGAGAACTCTCTCCCAGAAATAAGAATCAAGCCAAACTTAAACTTACCAGGTAGTTAATAAACCAAATTTCCAGAATAGTGCCGAACAAAGTACTTCATTATATATCCTAAGTCTCAAAGATTCGAGTAATATGTTCAGGCTGACTGAGAAATGTTTCAGAAAAGTCAAACCTCTTTATTTCCAACATATTCTTTTGTCTACAGGTATAGAGCACATTTTTACAAGCGCTGAAATAGAACAAATAAACTTGGATAAGACTGATAAATAACACCACATAATCAAAAGTAAATAACACCACCAAATTCAAAAGTTAAGAGACTGACAATGACAATACTGTTTATACCAGAGCGACTGTAATTATTTTTCAGATGAGAAAAATATTTTCGAAAGGAATCGCAATCACTTTACTGAGTTCAACCAACAAACCGCAGCCAACCGCCTTGATAAGACATGAACAGAGGCATTTTTATTACTTCAGCCCAACTCATATATTCTCCGGCATTTAACAAATAAACTTTAGCCCTAAAAAAATTGTGGCTGGTAATAGTATTAGAATACTGTTGCGTATTCAATAATATGAAAAATAATGCATATTTCAACAAAACAGTCAAAGTTACACTCTTGTAGAAAAATAATAAAAATACAAATGATGCAAAATATATTCGAGCTATAAGCCTTCTACCAATTATAATCAGATCATTTAAAATATACATTAATAACATAATTAATGAAGTTTTTTATGAAATAAAAGCAGTTAGTGAAAAGCAGTTTGGTTTCATATACAGACATTCTTCTATAAATGCAATTCATACGTGAATATCAATCAAAAAAGCGAATTGGAATAAAGGTTTTTGCACGAGATCTTGCTTTGCTGATAAAAAGAGAGCATTTGATAGCGTCTGCATTCAAGCTTTATTATAGCAATTGAAATTATATAGCTTCTCAATATGGTTTTCTATAATTATTTACAACATGATAGATAACCGCCGATTTAAAGTTCCTAATGAAGCCAAAACGAGCATAATTTACAACAAGGAACTGTATACTCGGCAATACCCTTCAACATACATTTATTCGATTTTCCCAATACATTTGAAAATATAATTTCAGTCGCAATCGATATTATTATTTCTCATCCAGACAAAAGAATCAGCAATACACATATATATATATATATATATACATTTACACAAGCAATTCGATAGCGTATGAAAATACACCATTGATTGTATGTTAAAAATAAACACATGAATGTGAGTATATTCTTCTGTGGGGCAGTGTAAAAGCGACGTTAGAAAAAACTCGAAATAGTTTGGAATCATATCTAAACGATGTGAATATATCTTCAAATAGCAAAGTTAAATATATAGGTGTTTACTTGGATAACTCCTTGTATTACAAGTCTCACGTTATATAAACAATCAGAAACGCATCTGAAGCATACTTTATGTATAAACAATTATTTCAATACAGATATATCTCTCAAAAAGTGAAAATAATTCTTTATCAGATCCTAATTGATCCAATCATCACTTATGGTTGTTCTGTCTTGTTCAACAAATTTTCATCCTTCTTGAAGAAAACACGTGTTTTTGAACGCAAATGTTTAAGTGTATAAAAAAACAAAAATTTTTGTTGTTGTCTAATACTGGGTATTATTCGTAAAGCACCTAAGCATGCTCGTCGGTTCATCTATCCATCTGTCTTTCTGCGCAACTCTGTAGTATCTGTACTAAACGTTCGCAAAAGTGAATATATCACCTACATAGTTGCAAACGAATTTGAAAACCGCCCACACTTTTCAAAGAACACGCCTACAACGGCGACACGGCTATGTAACAAAAACTGTGAACACCTTTGGTCTCTGTATTTTTTGCTTGCTACTCATAAACACATACCCCATATAAATTTTCCCGTTTAGTATGACAAGAGAAATCAGCCGCACCCATCCAATATTATACAATATAAAAAATTAGTTCTTCTCCTTTTTTCTAGGATTACGGTAATGGGTATAAAAGATTCGGTCACGACCGAATATAAGTTTCGTACTTGTAATACTTTAAGATCGAATATGAATTTTTGAACATCATTTCATTAAAAAACATTTAAAAAAATAAAAAAAAAAATACCAACAGGTTTTACGCATATCCCATTTTAGCAGTACATGTAGAGAACATTTTTTTATCATGTAAACAAACATTATGGGTACAATAACTTAAACATTGGCATTAAATTCTAACATGGAAGTAAAAATTTTTCTAATAGGTATGCATAAGCAAATGGTATGTGAAGCAGAGCGTTAGTTGCCTAATGACCCGTTTTGGAAGACAACTATTTCTATAGGAATGGCATACTTTTTCATAAAAGAATTATGATGAATATTTCTTTTTAATATTCTGTCTTGAGCTCATGCAGAGTTCAATATTAAAAAAGAAGGGAGGAACCTTTGCCTATTCGCTTGTTTCAATTGCATCAGAAATGAAGGTTAATTTATTTGCAGAAAGAAACCTTTCAGTACTTTCAGTATTGAAAGGCTATCAAGAAACAATAAAAAGATGGTTGATTCATTAGGAGCAAGGCCATTTTTAACATTGTTTGAAACTTTAAATTTCAATTAACCTCTAACTAAAGTTGAAATATACAGATATCTAATATTTCTACTTCGCCCTATCCAGCAATTACTTCGGCCAGATGTGCATATATGCGCCAATTAAAGCTTGTCACCAAAATGCAATATAAGCAAAAATTGAAATTAAAAAAACGCTAAAAAATGAAATAAGCAACCACACTTTTCAAACGTATTAGCTTACATTTTTTATAAACAATTGAATTTATTATTTATGGTCAGTAATATTATGCAATCGTAAACTAAACTAAAAGAACTGGAAAATATGCACACATAAATAAAGGAATAAAAATATTGAAGTTGAATATAACTATATTAAGGTGAACGTAAGGCATACATGAATAATTAAAAGGAAATTAAAGTATAAAACATAGTATAATAATAAAATATAACATAATTATATAAAATGCGAAATATTCATTTCAACAAAATATCAATTAAAAAATATGAAAGCAGAAAAAGTATAACCAAATATTATATTACTATATTCTCACATTTGTATATATACAGTAACCCCCCTATAACGCAGTACCCTCATAACGCATATTTATATCACGCGATTTCAAGTCCCTCGTATAACACGTGTTTTCCGCCGTACAAAGCGAGTAATGCCCACGCTATATTTCTATATTGTGACTTATTTCAAATAGCTTCGACAGTGAATAAACATGTAATAAAACGGTTTTTGGAATTATCTTACCTAATTGTTATGAATCATTTATACGTTTTTACGACTTCGTATAAGGCGTTATAGGGGTATTCCCGTATTACGATATATTATTGTATTGTATATTACTGTATATTATTATTAAATATAACGCATAACATTTCAGCAGTAACTTTTTGCGTGCATTTTCGCTGGCAGTCACCGTTGATTGTATCGGGACAGTTTGGGTTACAAAAGGGAAGAGAATCCGAGCAAGAAATCGTCCGCAGCTTAATCATCGCATTCGTGTGGAGTGTAACTTAAGAGCGGTTGATTTAAGTCGTAGTTAATAAGCGGCAATTTGTAAGTGGTAATATAAAAGTAGTAGCTAGAAAGCGATCATTTATAAAGAGTAATTCTATAGTAGATGTTATAAGCGGCGATGCAAAATATAAACAATAAAAGCGCATACTCCTTCTAGAATAGAGTAGAACTTCCTTAATAAGCATCTACGAGGCAGAGACTACTACTCCACTGTGAGTTGCCTTTATAATAAACTAGAACTTGCTGGCATCAACAGGCCTTTATTTCTTTAGGGAATTGCAAACTGCCATTACTGAATACTCGTTTCCAGAGCGAGTAAACCGAATAAAACCGCGAAATCAATTATATAGCTAATGCGCCGAGACCAAATAAATAAAACGAGTCGCTATATTCCATGTGATCACGCCCGCCGTGCTGACTTCTTTCTTTCTCCTCGTTTCCTAGTACGTAAATTATAAAGCCAACCGCGATATTCAGCAATCATTTGAATCTCCATCATATATTGTACCTTCCTTATGATGGCCACTTGGGCGTGGGACATCAAAATTTCTTTAAGAAACTATATCATTTAAGTTATATCGAAAATTTCATCTTTTTATTTCTCCAGCTTAATATAGTTTCTTGATGCGGCGCAGCTGGAAAGTCCTAACCCATACGCCAACTATAGATAACCATTTCACAGCAGTCTTTTCCTTTCAAGCGCAGGCAGCACATTTCGACATAATGTCGCAGAACGTTTAGTCATATCCAACTATTTAGCAATGTCATGACTTTTTTTTTAAGTGTCGTATGTATTTCTCTTGAATAGCAAGAAGACAGAATGAGGGAAGTTGTATCGGGAGCAGGTCGAAGAAGAGTGAGAATATTGAAAGCAAAAGCTCCAGTATCAACAGGAAGCATTGTAATATCCACAGCAAGCATTACGGATAATAAGGGAGACGAACGACGGTGTGATAGATATATAAGTATGAGCAAACAAAACGAACTATACAAACAAAGGTAGATTTATAAAAAGTTTGTCAATCAAAATAGGGAGTCATATTTTCAATACTTATCTTATGTTTAAGTACATTTTTGTGCAAATCATCATTTTAAAAATTATTCATATTTTTAAGATTGTTATATTATTCATAAATTTTATGCGAGCGATGCTCTAATTTCCTCGCCTTACTGCCCCTATAGAAGTGCCTTTGTAGAAATATCAACACTATCACCTTCATAGTTCGCTAAAATATTCAAATGATGCATACATGGTGCTAAAAATGTACATTGCTGAATTTAGCTCGATATTTAAAAAAAGAATTGTACTTACTTTCGCCAATTTTTTTTTTCCTTTTTCTTGGCAACTAACAAATTTATTCACAAATTTAATTTCGCCCATAGTTTAATTTTCAAAATGAAAAATAAATCAATTTCTAACAGCTGTTTATATTTTTCTTTTAAAGCTCTTTTTCTACAACTGAATCTCTAAAAGACAATTTTTTTGTAACTTTTCTTGTTTTATACCCAGTACGAATAAAAATTTGTAACCGTAGACAGCAATTGTGCTGTCGCCAGATTTGACTTAGATCCTGATATTTGGCGACAATCAACAGCAAATTCGCTTCCATAATTCGATTTTATTGGTGATTGTCGAGTACTACATGATTATCCGCAAAATTTTATCTTCGAAATGAACTTAAGATTTCTAACCATAGTGAGCCTAAATACCAGAAGCCTTTCCTTTTTGGATAAGTTTAAGTAGCTTAAATCTGTAATTGCTAATTTATCCCAATTGCCTGATGTAATCATAGCGTGCGAAGCATGCTTTGATAAAAACGCGGTGCAATAGTTTATTCAAAGTCTGGGTTTTCAGAAGTTTATTGTGGTAGATAAGACGGCTATGACAGTATACCGCTATTAACAGAAATTTGAGCTATTCCGTAGAAATCTGCAAGCGTGTTCATTTTGTTGACTTCAAACTTATTATTTTTATCGTTCACAAAAATACGATACCGCCAATATTATAAACATGCTTGATGAGACCCTAAATCATTTTGTTGATTCGAGCATTGATATATATCAAAGTCAACTTTATGACGAGTTGTCCACTTTGTTTCTGAATTTTGACGATTACTATGGTAGCAAACGTATGCATGGTAGCAAACGTATGTAGATAATATTTTCAGCAACTTCTCACATATGCTTTATGTTGATGCGGATGAATGCAAGCTGTTAAAACCCAACATAATGTGCTGTAAAATTAAAAATAAAATAACAATTAAAGAATATATCGAAAAAACGAAGATAGGTTGTGAGTATGTAAGGACTAAAGAATAAAGAACTAAAGAAAGAAAAACTTTGCAGCGCATTTTGCTTGATAATTTGATAGCATTTAATATCTCTGACCTGGCAAATAAGTTGCTTTATTGTATGGAGACAGCGGTAAATAATTCAACTGTAGATTGTAGAAATAAATTTTATATTCAAAATTCGAATTATGTTCGAAATGATCCAATTCATCAAGATTACTCTATGTCGCTCAAAAAGTATTTAGATAGATCTTAATGACTCTCAAGCATTAAGAAAAAATTCGAACCATATTAAAGCTGATTGTTCCAATAAGTAGTCCACAATGTCCACAATGTCTGCAGAAAATCATAAATGATAAATCGAATTTCAGTAATATGACAGACTCAGCTCGTTAAGAACTTTTTCGGTATTCCAAACGAAATTGGGTCAAAGTCGATAAAAGCCCACGTTATGATACTATATCATAAAAGTTTGCAAGAGAATGCCCAGTAAAAATTACAACACAATTAGTGGATATTTTCAATGAAATAATAATGAACACAGCGTTTCCCGACGTTCTCTAGGTACATAAAATAGTTGCTATGCTAAAGGAAATTAGTGCCCGCACTTTAGAGAAATATCGTCCAATCGCAGTCTTTTCGGTAGTGGACAAAATTTATGAAAGGATTATGTTATTGTGTACGCATATATGGAAGAACGTAAGTTATTATACAATTTTCAGTTTGTCTTTAAAAAAGTTGTCGTACCGAAGATGAAGTCCCAAGTGCAATCAGATATATTTGTAGCGGATTAAATTAAGACTTTAATAGTGTAGTGTTGCTGGTGTATGGTGTAATACAAGGAGAACTATTGTTATTTAAAAGACAATAGACAACAATGTGTACAAACTACTACTTTATCCTTTATCGTTTCAGTGAGTTATCAAGTACAGCAAAGGAGTGGATTAGCTACGTTCCTCTGCTCAGTATGTTTAAGTGACATAAAAAACTTTAATTTAATTGTGTGTTTATTTCACCTCTTCAAATATGATTTAGTATTAAAAACTTGTGACGGAAGAGATTCATCTCTAATATTTGAATTTGCATGTTTAAATCATTTTATCCTCAGTCCTGCGACCACAAAATTGGTTCACTTTAAATCGAATCCGTCTAGTTCCTACGATTTGTTCGTTTATATTAATAAGAAAATTTGAAATGAAAACAACACCGTGAAGTAAGTGGGATTTACTTAACAAAGAAACCCATCATCGAATTTTGAGCTGTAAAAGCAAATTGTCTCATGAATTGAAATTTTATACAAATTAAACAACAAATTAAGCGCAAAATGGAAACTGATAATATATCAATCGGTAATAAAAGTGCACTTACATTATAGTGGAATGATATATGCTTGTAATGCAAATAGTAGTATGTTGAAATCTCTTCAATGTATGAAAAATAAAGAGTCGAAAATTTTATATAATTTGCTAATACGTTATCCAAATATTCCACTGCGTATCTCAGTTACAAAATCAATTATATTTTAATATGAGCAATGTAATGAATCTAAAAATTCCAAGGTGTAGATTTGAAAACGCCACGCAACGCATCGATTACTTTCATAGAATAATTTATAATAACTTATCTTCTGATTAAAAAATATCGATATTTAAATCTTCTTATAACGGGTATTTGGGTAATAACACGGAAACGCTTCCATAATAATCTAAATTAAATTATATCTTATCTTATGAATAAGTTTTTTCTTTTGCTTATATTGTTATGGCGTTCATTTTGGATATACCATTTTAATTTGCCTTCAAAATGTTGAAAGCATCGAGGCCATAAATTAAGTGAATAGTAGATATTTATGTACAATAAATTATATAAATCTAGATTGACCGCACTCCTTTGCCAGTCATTAACAACGACCGCGAGCGAAGCAACACAGAAAAACTTTAATATCTTCGTGCTAATGTAAAGGTTGCTGGTTCATAAAACAATTTTATCATTGAAACTTAGTGACGCTAACTATTCTAAGCCCAATGATTTGTTAAAAAAATGATTTGATACTAAGCTTCTAAACTTTTACACACATTAAGGTATGGAGAAAAGCAGTTTTGCAACATTACGCCAATTCAGTCACACACTTAAAGCTCACATTCGGGCGCTATTATCTACAAAAGAGGAAAATACTGATACACAATCACGAGCTAAATGGGAAAATGACTTTGTGAATGGATAAGTTGCCATCATGGTCTTCCATTGCATTGTTTTTTGCATAACAAGTGTCGCATTGTGAAAAATATAGAAAACTATCGGCCAGAGAAAATAAATAGTCATTCGACCAACAAAGAGATTTCGTCGCGTGATCGAAATACTTTTGCGGCCGCTACTGCATCATTACGTTCTTTTATATTTTGTGTTCAATTATTCTCGCTCTTCAAAATTCCAAAAAATTTATCGTATTAGAAAACTATTAGCTGCATTAAATTTTAGATCAACTCGAAAGCGCCACGTTAGAAGGATTAGAGACATATGAGACCGATCTCTGCTGAGCGAGCAAATTCATGAGATCTAGGAGGGGTTCTATATTTTTAGGGCACTGACACTCTTCACACTGTTACAACTAAAAGAACAACATTTACGTACCCTTTAACGAGCACACGGACGGGCGTAACTTAACCTACCGAAGGGACATCCCGTCTACCCCTGGAATCTTTTATACCTCTCTGCCTATAGTCTCCTCCAGCCCATGATAACTGTGGGAGAGACCAAAGACACTTTTAATCTACTCTCTTCCTACAACTAGAAACAAAAATGAAAAAATTTTTTTTATATTGATATTTTACTCTTTCATTTTAATAGTATATATATAATCCTCTAATGCATATCAGTTACAACAGCAAAAAAATATATGTACATATTTATGTTTTGTGTTAAATTAAGAAAACAACAATGGATTACTAACTTGTAATAACAGAAAAAAAATTTGTTGGTAAGTTTACAAATCAATCATAATCCAATTCGATCATAAAGCATTTATATACTTACCTGTTGAGTATTAAAAAAAAAAAGAATCTAATGCATAATCTTGGGCGCCGCTGGTTTGCTACAGCAGATTATGAAAACGTTGTGCATCCAGGGAAGTTTCCGTAATGGAAATGGCGGAGTGATATGATAGACGCAAGCTACACTTTGATTTTTTGTTGTCGGTTCCACCGCTTGAAGATGTTCTTTATATATTTTTAACCATAAAATGTTATAATGTAGGTTTTTAATAATTTCAATTAACATGCCGTTTTATAGTTAAGAAGGAAAAAGATTCTTTTTTGGAATCTTTCACTTTTTTATTTCTTTTTTATTTCATTTTACATCAGTACTTTTGTCATTTCAGCAAATCGTCATGAATTTTAGATAATTTATGTTTACTGTTGTGTATTCATGTGTTCTCAATTTCCGACAATTTTGCATAGCAATTTTCTCATATCTTTTCTTTTCTTTAGTACTTTTCAGTTTCAAGACGTTATTCTATTATTCGGTTTAGTATAATATTAAATAAAAATTTCAAGCTAAATAAATTCTTCAAGGAGTCAATATATATACCAATGAACTAACGTCCTTGGGATTTATGATATGACTGCAATCATAGCGTTTTTGTATTTCGAAATTAGTTTTGTTAACATTACACAAATTCCATCTAAAACCGCGACTTTGTAACAGTAACAGCAGACATCAACCTTTCATCTTATCTACCCAGTAAGTCTTCGCTTAATGTGAAAAATATATTTTTTCCTTAGCTTTACCAAAAAAAAAAAAAAAACTCTGTTTTAAAGCATGTTTTAAAAAGGACTTCACATAAAATGTATTTTATTTCATGCACTTTTACTTTTCTTTTCACCGTCACAAGGCCAAAAACACAAACTCCTTGGTTCTCTAACGCTTGCTTCCATCTCCCCTACCGAAAAACCACCACCAAACGGAAACATCAAAGCAAATTTTGCGCGTTAAAAACCATACAATACACCCCTTTCTGTTATTTTCATGAGGTCTCGATTTACTTTATCGTTCATCATGCTGTGTTTGTTGTGCACTTCGGTTTTACTGGGTTTCCCGATCAAAGAGAACGAGTCAAACAGGACGCTGTCGTCTACGAATGAAAAAGCAAAGGAGGTCGTTGATGAACACCAACAAGAGCGAAGGAGAGCACAGAGCCTTTTGTTACTCCTGCACGTAAGTGCAATTTTTTTGAGATAAAAACGGCAATTGCAATTCTTGCCAAACAGTTATTTAGGAAGCTCGATACAAATCAAATGAAATTCTCATCGACAGCACATGAAATCAGTTTGGAGGCATGCCGTACTAAATCAAATGTCCTTGAGATATCCAGCAAAGCGACCTTATCTTCGCGAAAATAACGTATAGCTCGGTTCCAGTTTTCGGTGAGGTAGGACATAAGACCGCGAATGTGCTATTGTGAATGTTGTTGTTGCTGTTGTTGACCATGTTACTACTGTCGATGTTATTGTTGTGCTGCTGTTATTATGTGTTGCTATATCGCGATTTTATTTTTTGCTGTTGTTGTTATTGATGGTCCTGTTGCCTCAAATTCCACTATTGTCGCTATTGCTCTTTTTCAATGCACATCCGACTGCAGGAACTGTGCTTGATATTTTACTTATACCGTCCACGACTTTCACTTATGAAGATATTTACCCCCAATAAAGTTTTTTCTTATACTGCCGCTCTTTTGTCGCTTCACTGTTATTTGCGTTATTACGACTATAAGCAAACTAAAAGTTATTGCGATTTAGTTTTTTGCTTTATATTTTATAATTATGGTGTTTCCGTTGAGTACATATACTTTTCGTTAGCTATTCTTAACCCAAATCAATCATTTTGCTCATCATTGTAAGATGAGCGTATACTTAATTTGTATTTATTTTTTTTTTCATAATGGATGTAACACCTAAAAGGAAACTTCCGAGACTATAAAGTATATGTGTTCTTGATCAGTGTGAATTTCTGAGTTGATTTAGCCATATCCGTCCGTTTGTATGCCTGTGTGTGCGTGTGGTGTTTCTTGTTGACATTCTCCTGGTCGCACAAATGAAGATATCGACTTTAAATTTGGTAGAAACATTGAAAGTTCCGCACGAAAATGAGTCAAATTGATCAGAGCAGAAGCCTGCAATGGAGCATAACTTCAAGGCAAATCCCTTTTTCTTAATAAAAATTTGTGGATTTTTGCTCGTTATTCAAAAATTGTAAAAGTTGGCGGGCTGAAATTTTCTATATTTATTTTACAAAATACTCTACTCTTCACGTACAAATATTTAAAAAATCGGCCATTCCCAAACAAAGTTACAATTGATAACATTTTTTTTTTGAAATTTTTGAGGTTTTACGCTTATTTATCATAACGCACACAAGGCAGAATACTTAAAACTATTTTGTACATTCATCAAATGAAGATATATCATTTGCCTTGGGTTAATTCTAATATGGATATGGTAGGCACCGCGATTACTTTTTGCTTAATAATAGCTGCGATATGGGGATATGGGACGAGTAGAATGCGTAAAGCATAGTGGTGGGTATGCGAGATTCGGTCTCCGACTGAATATAACTTTTTCAATTGTTTTTCTATAAGAAAAACAAATTCGAACTACAGGTTACGAGTCCAGCTCTTGCATAAGAAGAAGGAGAAGTGAGAAATAATTTAAACTGCCTAAAGCGGAAATTTTATATGAGCATATTGAAAATACGAATTGAGCCGTTGCATAAGGACAACTCCAACACGTGGGAGATTCAGGTACACGCACTACTAATTAAAAGTGATAACTGAAAATATATACATGGAAGCTGCAAAGAGTGGGACTCATCCACGAGCAAAAACTCAAAAGTTAACGCATATGTGATATTAACAATGTCATCATTAGGAAATAAAAAAATAAAAAATTGCAATACCTCGAACGATATGTGCAGTAAGTTGCATGAATTCTATCAGGCGAAAGGCTCCGTACGACAAGCGATGCTACTGAAATCATTAATACTTCTGAAAATGAGATTTTGAGAAGATGTGAGAGATCATATAAAACAAATCTTTCATATTGTGGATAAGCTGAACGAAATGCAATTATAAATTATAAATTAACTTTTATCTACAGGCAAAAATGATCAGTAAATGGGAAATACCAAGGTGCATAACGATTAAATTCGATGATTTTGACATTTCTCTACAAAAATTAACAGTTGTCTTTTTACTATTATTGATTTAGTCAGCGTACGACATCGGTAATCATGCACAGCTCAAAATCCTTCTTCTTCCAAATTCATTACTTTTATTGCTTATTTGAAGAAATCTGTTGGCGACGCCTAGCAAACACGTTCAGTTGTCGGTTTTGATTTCAAGGGTTCAAAATTGGTGAAACGAATTGACTGAAAATGCCATTTTTTGAAAAAGTTAGCGAAGTGAACCAAAGTCCCGTCAAAATATTAAACTTATCAACCAACTACACAACAAATGTTTTAGGTAGTGGAAGAGAGAGTTCATGCCGACGCGAAATGTAAATCTTACTGCGTTTACTACGTCGTTTGTTCCGGACCTCAGATCGGATCTAATTTCTGTACATAGATTATCACAAAATGGGTATAAGGCACTTTTTAAAAGAACATAATGTAGTGTGATCGCATATCGGTATATGCAATGAAGTGCGACAGAATTATGCTGAATTTGCATAATTCTATAGCAAAAAAAAAGAAAAACAAAATTTAGTCGCACTTCAACTGGCTGGGTATTGCATTATGAAATGCAATACGATGCCAGGCGCCCTAATTAATTAATTAGTGCTTACGATAGCTTTAAGACACCTGTAAATTCAAGTATATAGCACAAGAAATTCAATAAAGTTAATTGTTATCACAAAGCAATTCAAAGCGTTTAATTCGCTAGATGTTAACAGGCGTTCAACCCGCCTCAGATTGACATTATATAGGGACTGCTTCATGCCGATCCAATTGGCAATTCAAGAAGCAGATAGATTTGGCGGACCGAAGCCGAGCAGATAGGATCACACAAGCATTACACGTTACGTTGCTCCGTACAAAATAAACTTTCAAAGCAAAGTACATTACATAGCGATCCTGCCAGGATCGGAAAAAACAACATGGCGATCCTGCGACCGATCCTGTGGTCGAAATTTTTTTAAGGCAGCCAAAATTCTAAAGGGCAACCAAAAGTTTCTTCAAGACAGCCAAAAACAGTTCTACAACAAACCCTGCCACCGCCAATTTCGATACAACAAGAATGCAATCAGAGGGCCCGAAAAAGCTGACCATCGAGCAGTACAAGGCACGGCAACTCACCGCCAAAGAGCAACAATTAACTCAAATCCCCACCCAAAAGAAAAGAGGAGAGAAACTTATCAGATACCGTAAGCGCTTGGATTTCCTAAAAAACGCGGTACGACACCCAATACCATGGGACACCTCCGCTCAATATTGGAGAGAAATTGACACGATAGAAGCGTGGTTTGAAGAGAGGAAAAACAAAAACAAAAACCAAATATAATATTAGAAAATATAGAAAGATTATTATTAAGAACTATTAAAATTAATAAATAAACCAAATATATACACAAAACATTGAAAACTTAAATTCAAAAGAAAATTTTTCATGGAAAGAATAGATGAGATCAACATCTCTGTAGATAGAATAATGTCCAACCTTAAAAAGCTAGGAAATAAAGCATACAAAAAGGAAACTATCAAAAGCAAACTAGAAGAATTAGAAAACTATAGAACTAGGGTCCGTACCATATTAGAAGCTAATACAAAACCAGAACAACTAAACCTGTTAAGTAAAATAGAAACATTTAAGAAAAAATATAAAACAGCAAAAGAACTGTTAGAAATCGAAGCTACCAAAGAATCTCTAGAAAACATAAACCCCAGCAAAACAGATAATATAATACAACCAAAAATGGATTTTAACCTAGAAACAGCCTCTAAATCCATACCCACTTTTACTGGCAATTATAAAGATATCAACTGCTTCACAAAAGTTGTTGAAATATTATAGAGAACCTTAAAAGAAGAAGCCAAACCACAACTAATAGAATATACTTTCTACTGCAAACTGTCCTCAAATGTCCAAACCGCCCTTGCAAACGATATCCCAACAACACTAGAAGAATTAAAAACCAAACTTGAAAATAAATATAAATCAAGTCAAACAATACCGCAATTACATTCAATATTAAATCAAACAACACAAAAAAGTACTATCATAGGTTTCAAAGACAAAATTTTAAACATAATAGCAGATCCTAATAATCTCCAAATCAAAGAACTAGGCCCCAACCCCACTAACGAACAAAAATCCGTCATTACCAATATCAACGATACCTATGCCTTAACCATAATCAAAAACGATCTCGACGACTACATTAAACCCACTATCTTTGCGGCCCAACCAAAAACCTTTTCCGAAGCAATTATTATTGCGCTACAATCTGAAAGTCCGACCCAAACAAATTCACAGGTAATGAGAATAAATTACCGAAAGAAAAATTCGTAAAATCACCACAACAAAAACTCCTACACTAAGCAAAACAACAGAAATCAATATCACAATAATAATCCTAATAAACACAATCAAAGGTATAATATTCAAAACAGGAACTATTACAATAATAATAACAACCATTTTAACAGAAACATCAATAATAATTCCAATACCAATAACTACAACAACAATAATAGGAACTTCAACTATCGAAATCAAAATAATAATAACAACAGAAATCAAAGAAACAACAACCAAAACAACCGCGTACACGTAATAGAAGACCAGGGAAACGGATTCCACCCGGATTCCTTGATGATGCCCCTGAATTCGGGACAAAACACTTAAATCAGGCATCCACTCAATATCCAAAACAAACCAACTCCCATATCTTCTCCCTCTCAAAACTATCTAACTATATATTACTACATATTAAAGATGCAACAAAAACAGAATTATCATTTCTACTAGACACAGGAGCAGACATCAGCCTCTGCAAAGCGCACCTTTTGGAACATTACCCACTAAACAACTCAGAATGCATTAACCTAACAGGAATAACCAACGAACACATAGAAACATTGGGAACTACACATTTAAATATAAATCTCGGAAACGGAATCACTCAACATAAAATACAACTAGTAGACCAGAACTTCCCAATAAAAACTGATGGAATCATAGGAAGAGATTTCCTACACAAGTATGCTTGCAACATAAATTATGAAAATTTCTCTCTTACGGTTAATACACATGATAACCAAATTCAGCTCCCTATATACGATGAAATACTTAATAAAGGCAATATATTTCTTCCCCCAAGATGCGAAGTTGTAGTCCCCATAGACATCAAAATAAACAACGAAGCTTTAGTACTAAACAGAGAAATAAAAAAAGGAACATTTTTAGCCAATTCAATAACACCAAAACACGGACAAAAACACATTAAAATACTGAATACACTAGATAAAGAAATCACAATCCATAAAATTAGACACCGTGAACAACTCCCAAAAACAAAAACTCATAATAATCTTCAAAAAATTTCAAACAGTGAAAAATGAACTAGAAAATGAACCACTCACAGCAAACAATTTTTACACACAAAACAAAAAAACAAACGACAATACACCAGTATACATAAAAAACTACAAATTACCCCACACACAAACTGACACCATACATACTCAAGTAAAAGAATTATTACAACAAAACATTATAGAACCCTCAATTAGCCCCTATAACCCACCACTCTTACTAGTACCCAAAAAAAATCAGACGGACATAAAGAAATGGGGACTAGTAGTTGACTACAGAAAATTAAACGAGAAAATAGTAAACGACGAATTCCCCCTCACAAGGTTAGTAGACATCCTAGACAGACTAGGACGAGCAAAATATTTTTCCTCCTTGGACATGACAAACTCTTTTCATCAAACAAAACTTAACAAAAACTCGCGACCTTTCACCGCCTTTTCAATACCAAACGGACATTATCAGTACATAAGACTTCCATTCGGACTAAAAATTCCGTCCAACAGTTTTCAAAGAATGCTAACCATAGCTTTGTCAGGACTAGACACCAAAGCATTTTTATATGTAGACGATATAACAATACATGGATGTAGCTTTCAGCATCACAACAGAAACCCAACGAAAGTACTCGAACGACTTACGAATTACAACCTAAAACTAAATCCATCCAAATGCAACTTCCTACAACCAGAAGTAACCTATCTAGGACACCTAATAACACCCGACGGCAGATCCCGCTAAGTACGAAAGAATAAAAATCTACCCCCAACCCAAAAATACAGAAGAAGTAAGAAGATTTGTAGCATTCTGCAACTATTACAGAAAGTTTATAAAAGATTTTGCCAACATAGCACAACCACTAAACGACCTACTCAAAAAAAGAAAAGACTTCGAATGGACAAACCAATGTAATCAGGCATACCTAGCACTCAAGAACAAACTAATGTTCCCACCCATATTACAATTTCCAAATTTCAATAAACCCTTCATTTTAACAACTGATGCATCAAATTACGCCTTAGGAGCAGTACTATCACAAGGAGAAATAGGTCAAGACTTACCTATCGCATACGCTAGCAAATCCCTTAACAAACACGAGAAAAACAAACCAATTATAGAAAAAGAACTACTCGCAATCCACTTTGAAATAACATATTTCAGACCTTACTTATTCGGCAAAAAATTCACAGTGATAACTGACCACAGACCATTAGTATCACTATTCTCCCATAAAAACCCCACTTCAAAACTAAGCAGAATAAGAATAGAATTATCGAACTACGATTTCAACATAATTTATGAGAAAGGATCAAGCAACACTAACGCTGACGCCTTATCAAGGATAAACATAAATTGCGATATATTAAAAGAAATGATTCCAATAACCAGAGAAGAAGACCAAGAAGAAGAACGAATAAAAAATACGCTTGTCATAACCAGAAGCAAATCGGCAAAAGAAAACACAAACAATGAACAACTAAATATGTGGGAATGCACATCAATAAATGATATTAAGAACACAAGAACATTAGAATTCAAATTCGAAAGCGGTATAAAAGATATGATAATCGAAAATATTAAAGAATCAAACTGCACACGTGTGAGACAAGACCAGACGATCCGCTCTCGGAATTGACATCAAAACTAAACAAGTTAAACTTCTTAGACTATGCATTAAGTCTACAAGACGATATATTTAAATACATATCCAAAGAGATATTAAAAGAAAAATTCAACAACATTAAAAGAAACCGCATAAATATACTATTATACAAAGAAAGAAAAAGAATATACGATGATAATGAAAAGTGCAAACTAGTAAAAGAATACCACACTTTTTCACACTCAGGACATTTCGGAATGACAAAAACTTTCCAAAAATTAAGCCAAAAATATATCAGACGTAATATGTTCAAGATGATAAATAATTATATAAAACAATGCTACATTTGCCAAACAAGCAAACAAACAAAACACACAAAAGAACCTCTCACAATTACAGATACACCATCCACACATCTTTCAACACATTAACAATTTTCTCTCTAAAACGGTAAGGGTGTAGTGTGATCGTATATCGGTATATGCATCCACTTTGAAGTGCGACAGAATTAAAAAAAAGAAAAACAAAATTTAGTCTCACTTCAACTGGCTGGGTATTGCATTACGAAATGCAATACGATGCCAGGCGCCCTAATTAATTAATTAGTGCTTACGATAGCTTCAAGACACCTGTAAATTCCAGTATGAATACAGCACAAGAAATTCAATAAAGTTAATTGTTATCACAAAGCAATTCAAAGCGTTCAACCCGCCTCAGATTGACATTATATAGGGACTGCTTCATGCCGATCCAATTGGCAATTCAAGAAGCAGATAGACTTGGCGGACCGGAGCCGAGCAGATAGGGTCACACAGCATTACACGTTATGTTGCTCCGTACAAAATAAACTTTCAAAGCAAAATACATTACAATAAGCTGTAATACAGGATGCATGTACAAACGATGAATTAATTATTGCATATAAGAATCTCGATTTGTACTATTTATATGAAATTGACGGAAAGGTTGATATTGATTGAATTGATATATATCCCAAATTCAGTAAAATTATAACACGATAGATTTGGACATCTGAATGAAAAGAACCTTAAAATTATGATACAAGAGTACGGGGTATTAAAGGTAATGAAGAATCACATGACTACAAAAATGGCATTAGAGTGGAGTATCAAATACTTAAAAATAATATAATATGGACAACTTGTAATAAACCCAAAGGAAAACAAATACTGAAATATAAGTGGATATTAAGGACTGCATACAGAGAAGATGGAAGTGTGGAAAAGCGTAAAAAAAGCTACTCGCCAAGGTCTAGCTAGTATGTACAAAGAACTGCAAAGTTTCAGTTAAATTTGATTTAGTCGTCCACCAAATTGAATTCGTCATCGCTTATTTAAATGGAGACATGGGGGAAGGAATTTACGTGGAAGTGACAGAAGAGCTGGAAGAAATATTAGAAGAGAATGATGCAAACAAATATGGAGGAAATGAAGTATACAGAATTCAAATGAGACAGTCCTTTCTATCTATATAAGAAATAGCAATAATGATATACTAATAGTCACAAGTTATGGCGACGATTTAGTGATACTAGCCAATAGCGAATATAAACTAGCGCACTTCAAGGAAAAGTTAGCGGAAACTTTTAAAATAAAAGATTTACCATATTCTCGTCATTAAATTCCAGTACCACAAAGAAAGAAGCACAATTACCACGTCATAAACTAGTTATGTTATGTAAACATATTAGAAAATTTCCACCCGAGTAGGCAAGAATCTCGACTAGCAACTCAGTGGTCGTGGGATCAAATCTCAAGTGCGGTAGAGTTTTTAATAAAGCCGAAAGGCTTAGATGCTAGTGACTTTAGTGGCTTTAGTCTTAGAATTTATGCTCTGACCAAATTTATAATAATAATAATAATAATAATAATAACAATAATAATAAAACAAAATTTCGATTTACCTCAGCAAACACCCTAGCATGATTTGATGGTGTTACTCGTGTGTTTTGGCAGTCTCTACCCGGCCTTTTGACATATCTTATGCTGCTAGTTAATTAGGCTAATATAATATAAATTTAGGGAAGATGCACCGAATAGCACCAAAGCGGGTGTTATGGTACTTAAAGCCAATAAGAGATTCAAAACTAACGTTCTAAAATATATGAAAAAGCGCTGCGGGTTATGCCGATGGGTGTATCAAAGATACAAGTTTCTATACGTGTATACCTTTGTTTATGGAAACGCCGCAATAAGTTAATCGAAAATCGAAAAAGCGAAATAACATTGATATTAGGCATCACTTCATTCAAGAACGCAAACAAAATAATTGGACACCGAAGTTAGGTTTACAAATCTATTAAGCAATGTATAACAAATTATTGTTTGAAGAGAAGTGCTGAGTATACATATACAGTTACTTTCCGTTATATATAAGGCTATGAATTCGGGATGAATACTAATTGGCTTATATTCTTCTACCTCTTTAGCAATATCAACAGCCCTATTTTTGGTTTCATTTGTTACAATTCTGATGATCCCTCGTTTTTCGCGCTCTGTAAGTTTGTTTGGTTGGCCTGATTGGTGCTTATTTTCCGGAGTGTTTATGTAATTGTAATTTTTTATAATAATTTGGGTAGTACCGCGACTAATTCCAATTGTTTTTGCTATTTCTCCGTACGGTTTTTCCTCACTTCTTAAGTTTATGATCGCATATCTAAATTCTTGAGAAATTGCCTTTTTTGGTATATTTTATGGCATTTTATGGAAAGGAAATACAGAAACTCGCTTTAATTGATGAATTATGATTTAAATGTATCAAAACAAGTACAAAAATTAAGTACCGGTAACTAACCTTTCAAACCTGTAGACTTTTTTTGTGTTTTTTATGGAAGTAAAGTACATTACTTGCTTATATTTTTTCTTCAGTCAAAACAAAAGCCTTGAAGTGTTATTTAATATAAGTTTTTGTTTCTTATAAAAAATATTTTTTGACCTTCAATCCATAAATGCTGTTTTTAATAAGAGAAACCTCAATTTTCGGTACTGTATGTAGACTTTCTTGGGCTATTGTATACTTAACCCAAATCAATAATTTTGCTTATAAATTATGTGTTTTGAGCTTTTGTTTATTAATCATTTATGAAAAATGAAATTTTAATTCTGTTATAAATGTCGTAAAAATCGTTTAATCCTCAAACTTTTTTTTTACTTGTCAATTCGGAAGTTTTGTTTTAACGATTTATATTTCCTTACACAAAAAATATCCCTCATATCTATCAAACAAAACACTCTGCATATTGCCTCCCTTAACATTTTACGCAATTATGATATTCCTGTACATATATATTTTTATATAACTCATATAAATGGTATTAGGTCCTAAGTAAACTAAGTAAGAGTAAACTAAGGCCAGCCTTAAGAAAAACGTTAGATTTCGATAAATTCTAATTTTCCTCAAAGCTACTACTCGTAGCAACACAAAGTCACAAATTAACAATATCTATAGCCAATGGTTAAGAATACGCACACACAGCCAGACACCAGATAATTTAGGTATGCAAAAACCGATTTCTGCTGGGACGTAAAAGCGAATTATTGGCGATCTTTTGTGTTATTTCTCATGTATATAGAAGGTTAAGAATAAAACGTGTTTCAACTATTAAACATTAAAGAAGAAGAGATATGTATATATTGTACATTTCTAGTGTTTCGTTTCTGTTAGATACGACCCCCATCATGCCAAGTTTTATTGCTTTTTCTACATCTAGGCCAATTCGTGGGACGTGAGCTGTCTAGAAATTGCAAAATTTCTTCTGTATTTAAGATTATCAGGTTGAATACTTTCTTCAAATGACCAACGTTTTTCGTTTTTACCAAATCAATTCCGGAGCAATTCGCGGTCTTATATCTTAAGGGTCCTTTAGATATTGGTGTCTCTCTATATATAATGTTTACGAAACGTGCTGGAGTTGGTGTTGATTAAGAAATTGTTAATTTGTTTTTTGTATTTCTTATCTCAAATGCTTTTCATTTAGGGGATTCCTATTATTTTGCCATTGTTTTCTTAGAAACTCTTGGTCTTGATAATTTGCCTTTTCCCAAGGGTAACCCACTTGCTGTGATATTTAGGCTTAACAAAATTTGTGGCAGTAGATATAAAACCAGTGTGGTAAATAAGATTTGTTAAACGGTCTATTTCGTCATTAATTTCAGAGGACCTTTGCAAACTATGATTAAAATGTAAATTGTTATCGGTCAAGTGTCTAAAGGCCAGTTATCAATTATCGGTCGATGACACTATATATAACTGAGAGGTTGCGAAAGTTTGAAGTTCATAATCGAGTGATTGGAACTGAAGTTATCATTGTCATAAATATGAAGTAAATTAGCGGGAATACAAGAAAAAATATTCAATTTGGTAATACACATCCCGAACATGACCTGTTCCTGAAGTCTTTTAATTGTTTTAAACATCTTTTCGACCCACATACTATTTTAAAAGAATTGAGAAAGTGTTGTGCTTCAAGGTTGTCAACTAACATTATAAATATGAAGAGAAACATAGTGTTAGCTAAGGTTAATTAAGTTACCCCTAATATATGTACAAATTCTGCAAACAAAGCATAGTGACAGCGTGTAGACAATTGTAAAAGCAACGTACGAGTACAAAAAAGGCTATTTGTTCACCAGCAGCCAAACACGGAGATATCCCGAACACGCCAACTACGATCATAATGGGACTCAAACTTCGCGGATTGAAAATACGGTCACGGAGTACGCCGTCATCACCGCGGAAATTAAAAGTGAATCTACAACTTAACACAACTATGACCACCGAGGCTACTAATACATTTTTTCCTCTCGAAGCTAAGTAAATGTTTTGCCTTCAGAATGCCTTAAATGCAGGCCTTAAACCTATTGGGCATGAACAAGACAATGCGGATATGCTAATTAACTACTTTTGGATGGTGAGATTAACTTTAATGAATCTCGTCTTACTACCAAATGGTTTTCAAACGACCAAGTTCTTTCACGCCACGTTTCATCATCAGGATATGAACAATTGCATAAATGTCATGACAGAACTGATATTACCAAGACTTTAGGTCTCATTTGAGATTGTAAGAGCTACAATTTAACTTTTCCGTTTTCACTTACTGTGAATGCAACAGAAAAGTGCATCGCATCGTTTATTATAGCTCGCTTTTGTAACCACCTCAGTCTAATTGGTCCAATAGGTATAAAGACCAAGATTTTTATACAGATCTTGTGAAAAAATAAGCTGCAGTGGAATGAAAGCTTACCCTAAACGGCATTTCGGAATGCTCTACAGTACATAAATTCGTGTTTCCATGCTTCCTATCGCATTGTCGTTTTATCTCGGTTGCGTAAACAATCATGCAGTTTCATCATTTTTGTGGCTAAGAGGAGAACTCTCATTCAATTTCTTACCAATAATAAGGCTTGGCATTATGTTTCACCCAATCTAGATCCTGCGGATACTTCGTCGAGATGCGAATATACGGAGGAACTTCTTTTTAAATAATTCTGGACTGGCGGTCTTGATTTTTAAAGAAACGGTTGCTGTAATTGTTCAAAAGAATTAAACTTCCTAATTGCCCTACCGGAAAGAACGCCTACCAGCCACTCCATTGCACAACCGGTTAGAGAGTTGCAAGTGCTATATCTCGTTTGGAACAATGAAGCGTATCTTTGAAAATGTTTATAAATTCGCAGCTTTGAAGTTTGCATAAAATCAGGAAGTCGAAGCTGGTTCTCTTACGTTGTTTGACTTGAAAATGAGTACGAATCTATTGATTCGTAACACACAGCAAATACATTTCGCAATAGAATATAAAGCCGCATCTAAAATTAAGTTTCATTGATTCAACAAAGCTAATTCGTGTTGGTGCAAGATTTGAAAGCTCAAACTAGGGCCACGAAAGCTCAAAAAGGCCACAAAATTATACTTTTTGATTGCAGTTAACGAATTGGCGCTCTGATTCGCAAATTTCCGATGGCTCCAATATAAAATAACAAAAAACTTAAAGGATATAAAATACCAATTTTTTACTCATAGGAGTAAAAATAATAAGCCATTGTTGTAAAGTTGGGCTCTACGGCTTGGAGAAAGCTATAACTGATGAAGTGGTACCATTTTTATCTTCTCTTTTGAAAACGGTTCTATTACGTTTAAATCCCCTCCTCCAAAATGCTAAAACATTACTCCCCTCTGTTGTTTGCTAGGATTACATGCGAAAGCAGAACCCCAGTACAGTGTCGAAATTGCCAAATGTTTGGACATAGTGTGTATTCTTGCCACATAAAACAAAATGCGCTGTTTTGCTGGGAAGCATAAGATTGCTCATTGCCCTGATAGTTCCATTGTAGGGTATGGAATTACGAGAAAAATACTGCCTCCATGAGAAACGCATGTCCAAATCGTGCTCCTTATCTTCAAGTAAGAGATAAGAATAATAAAAACTATACTCTTCTTTAGGTCTTTTCTCTGTAGCGCAAAATAACTTCGTGTTTCCAGCCTGCATCATAGAGCTGGTGTAAAATCTGATTAGAATAATTCGATTCATGTTAATACAGGAATGAATATGCAACATAAGCAATCATTCGCCTCAGCGATTAAGACTAATGTTGATATTTCCACACAAAATGAAATCGCTTAGTTAGTAAATTTAAGTAGTGCAAAACTAAGCAAGAAGAATTTGCTGCTATAACGCAGTTAGCTTTTAAATTTGCAACGTTGAGCCAAGAGCTGGGCTTATATATATTTTTGGCCTGGCTAACCCAGCTGAACTACAAGGAAAAAAGGAAAAATACAAGAATATGATGAATAATTATAAACCTATGTCTACATTACTACGCCTCTTTTTGTCTGCTCGTTAAACTTTTGGCAATTTTTATCTGTTTTACATTGTCATCCGATGTCGTTCCTTCATCTGTTCTACGTCCGTTAAGTCATTATCAAGTCAGTCAAGAAGTACTTACGGCCCTGATGACTTATATATTACACTACCTTACAATATGCTCACTTTGATCTTTCTCGGCTATCATCAAAGAAGTTCCATCCAACGTTATATATTCACCATACGAGTAACCATTCCTATTCTCCTTTCGGCATATGTTCCTGTTCAAGAAGATTTTATTTATATATATGCACGTATTTTTTTTTAATTGAGAAGTTTTAAACCAAAAGTCTCTTAATTTAAGTTAAAATTCTCGTCACTTTTATACCATGTTTTTATAAATTTTTTTACTACTTTTTGCTACTTTCTCGTAAGTATTTTTAATATACGTTTTAAGTGTTCTATATTTTAATAGATATCATTTGTTGAAAACCATATTTTTTCTATAGATGCTTATGTTTTTTTTTAAGTAGTTTTTGTATCGTTCTTGTAAATACTTGTATGTATATATGTTTTTTTCTTTTAAGTAAAAGATTTTAAAAGCACAGTTTTGAACCATTTTCACATCTTCACTTTTATAAACTTGTGTTTCAATTGATTATCAATACATCACATTGAATAACGTTTAAGGAAAGAAACAATACATCATGATACACCCACGTCTTTCATCGGCAAAATCAGACTGGCAGAAACCTCCTACACCTATACATGCGGACGTTTTAAGTATTTATATTCAAATGTTAAATAATGGATATCGCAATGCATTTTTTGGAATTGCCACAATAAATCTGTTGAGCTTTTTGGTTTTCTAAGTTGATATGTTTACTTTCTGAAATTTGGTTAAGTACTCCGACAAGTTATTTCGTCTGAACTACACTTATATACGGCGTGACAGAACAAAACAATTAGGTAGAGGAAGTTCATTAGTGCCTATTTTCTTGATGCATGTTGTTCAGATGAGATTAGGTGAAAATTAAAATGGAATTACGTAATATATTGAACCAAAATGGTGATTTTATTAGATGGGGCGGTTTAAATGCAATTGGTGCTTCACAAAAGCAAGCTCTTGGGTTAATATATTGAATGAAATCGCGACTTTTATCCGGTAACTATATTACAGACGACGCGACCTGTATTCTGTCTGCCCCAAAATCTATGCTTTATTTTTTATATTTATCACCCACGAATGACGGGTATATTCATTTCGTCAAAACATCTACAACGACCAGAAGGATACTTCAAAGACCCCATAAAGTATATACATTCTTCATCAGCATAGAATTCTGAATCGATTTAAATGTGTCCGTCTGTCCATCTGGCCATTTGTCCATCTATGTATTGTCTGCTGAAACATTGCAAGTCTCGCACGCAGGCTGGTATTGAAAATGGACCAAATTGGTTTATTTTTCAAATGCAACGAAAAATTGTTTTTTCATACATTACACCATATAAATCTAAAAAAAGTTGAAAAGTGTATTCTAAGGGCGATTCTGTAGTACCTCTAAAAAGATCAGCCAAACCTGCTTAGTTTTATAATGTGTCATATTATCATTTTTTTCAAAACCTTTATAACTCATAGAAATAAGCTTTAACCATTCCATAAAGTATATAAAATCTTGGCCAGTTTCAAATTGAAAATGCGCCTAGGCATGTCTGTCTGTTAGTTCATACATCTGTCCATCTCCCCAATTACGTACTAACTATGGTAAACATTCTCCCGTTCGTAAACATGTAGATATGGTCTACAAATTCGGAAAAGTATATGAAAAACCGGTCAAAGGACTGCTCCACAGGGCTATGCAACAAAAACTGTGAACACCTTTGCTTTCTGGATTTTCTGCTCATTACTTATAAAGGACAATATTTCAATTCGACGCAAGTGTTATAGTGATAATTCTGGCTGTATGGTCACCACTTCAACACCTGATAGAGATATTGTGGTTTTCAATGAATTATTTCACCTTACTTCAACTTACTTCAACATAACTGTAATGACAAACTGCTAGATCGTTCCTTTGCCAATTTGCCGGAGATAGTCGCAAATCGCTGTCCACATTTTAGTTTACCTGAGGATCCCTATCCTCCAGCAATTTGTGTTTCCTTTTATTACAGACAAAACCGCCCTTTGAACCACTCTAACGTGCCAAATCCAACTTCCTCCAATAAATATTGTGATTTTAACAAAAGCAATATTTTACTGGTTAAATCTCATCTTTTGCACATTATGCTCGATTTCTCCGCTGGAAATATTGAAACCTTACTGTCTTCGTTCTATAATGTATTAAACCAAGCTATTTCTGCATCCGTTCCGAACAAGCAACCTCATTTTCAAAGCCGGTGCCCTGCGTGGCTTAACAAGACAATTAAATATTACAAAAATAGGAAAAACAAACTTTTCAAAAAATTTATGTAAAGTGGCTCTGCTTCTGACTATTTCGCCTATTCTGCGTCAAGGCATCGACTTAATTACCTCAACCCCCAATGTTATTTCGGATACTTCCAGTTGAAAAAATCATCAATGCTTGTTAATCTTAGATATTTTTTTAAGTTTGCCAACTTTAAGAGAAAAATCTCCATATATCCCTCGCATATTTCTTTCAATGATTCTGAGTCCTCATTGAAACCTCGAGTCTCCTTGCTGAATACTTCCGACGAAATTTTTTAGCGGCTAATTTTGATTTAACTATCAACTATCCGCATCCGATATCTAGTACGTTTTTGATTCCTAACTTGGTCATTTCAGAAAATAATGTTTTGGATGGTTTAAGGTCTCTAAAATATTGTTCTACGCCTGGGCCTGGTGGGATCCTATCATGTGTACTTAAAACATGCTCTGTCAGATGTTTTCCCTTTGTATTGCAAGAGTGATTTCCTTATGCCAATTCATAAATGTGGAAATATATATCAGCCGATCCTGCTGATATTTTACGCAGATTTTTAGTTATGATAACAACGCAATGTGAAAAAATAAAATTTTGTTAATATTTAGAATGGGGGCCATAACTTTGTGGAAGTGAATCGGACGTTTCTGTTCGATATTTCGCACACTTGCCAATGTCCGACCATGCTAAGATTTTGCATACACATTTATTGTTATGGCAACATATGTTAGAAAAGAAAGGTTTGTCTATATTCAATACGGCAGCCACCACAAGGGAAAGTTTGGGAAATCAAATGGGAAACTATTGGTCAATACTTCGGGCGCATACGAAACTAATGCTGAAACTCTGCAGACGCTTTTAGTTACGAAGACAACACAATGCGAAAAATAACATTTTGCTTGTATTTGCAATGACGGCCGCCACAAGGAAAAGTTTGCAAAATCATATGGGAAGCTCTTGGTTGATATTTAAGGGACTTAAAAGAGTGTGAGCTTGGTGACACCCTGCAAACGCATTTAATTGCAATGACAGCAATATATGGTACAGCCAAATTTTCTGTAAATTCAAAACGAGAGCCGGTGCGAAGTGACGACTAATCTTTTCTTTAGTGTGAGTATTAAATAAAAGAATTAGGAAACTAAATAGATTAATTATAAATTACGTATGGCAGACGTCATGAAGAGGTGAATTCATTTTTTCATAACACTACCGTCGATATGGTTAGTAAAATGTAACAAGCCAAGTGTGTTAATTGCAAATTAAATATGGCTGGTATCCCACGTGTCGAGTTAGTTTTTTCTTAACAATGCCGCCGATATAGACTAAAAGAAATAAACTAATTTATATAAAGAATTTTTTTAATGAGTTTTTATTTAAGAGGAAGGAAACGCTTCACTCCCTTACTAAAATGCTTTGTTTCTTATTATTATATATATATTATTGTATATTTCTTCTACAACATACATTAACTTGTATCGGAATATATATATTTATATATATATGATATGCAATTTATATATAATGCTATATAATAATCTTGTATTGAAGCATCAATGTATGTACTCTCATGTATTATAAGCATAGTAATACAACATATACCGACAATGCCTATCCATTCTTATACTTATCGATATGCCTGAACCAACTCATATGTCTTATAATTCGTATAAAGTTCTCCATTCTCATATTTATTGCCTGCTCTCTCTTTTATACATGCGCTTTTATTCTTATACCTAACAAGTACTTTTTTTGTATGCACATTGAATTAACAGTTATTAACAGTTATCCTTATATGCAAAAACAACATAGTGAATTGTTCTTATTATTTTCGGCTTAACCGTAACACACCGACATATATTTTTTTATTACCTATGCAAAGCTTAATTCCTAAAGTATACACCCTCATTTCCCTATATCCGCTACCATGCTTAAACATCAACTTGTTCTTATTAATAACATACGATTATATTTACAGAAACTTCCAAAAATCGCGTATTACTTATACGTGGATGTTCATACTTATATTTTCGCGTTGCTAAAATGGGGCTGCCTCGTTCAAACATCCATAGCTTGTATATACAGCTATACAGCTCTTAGTAAATGTATACACACACTGATCTTATTAAAACCGGTTTTTCACTCACACACTTACATTGTGCATAAAATAAATTGTAGTTATAGGCAACCAATAACCGTATTCTTATTTATTTATTTATTTATTTTGGAAGAAATACTAGTTATTACACAGTAAATTTTACCAAACCTAAAATGAATATGAAATACCCACACTGTGGCGAGAATATTTTGGCAAAAAATTCACTTCAATGTAGATGATGACGTTCAATTCAATGTATAAATATATAACTTACCAAAAATAATGTTAAGAGATAAGTAGAGCATTGAACGAGAACTAACTGGTACCAAAATTAAATTCATATTAAAACTAAACCACAGTATTTTATACAACAATATGTAAAACTTAGCCTACTAAGAGATGCTTAACGGCCCGTCCTAAAGAGGGCCAAATTACTTTCCAATGAAAAGTAAGTGTAACGCATAAGGTATCAATAAGCTTACAAAATATTAGCAATCTGTTTACAATAATCTGGCAACCTCGTGTGTTAAGTCGAAGCATTACCAATCGCTGTACTAAATTTTTATTTTATAAATTTATTTGCATTAATAATCTTATATTTTTCAAATATATTTTGTTTACAATGAGCCGAAGATTTAAACAACGTGTGTTATTTTTTTTTTTTTTTTGTTTTATTTGATACATTGAATAACATATAAATTGTGCTCTTTGGCAAGTTTTCTTTTGGCTATTTTCTTCTTCTTCTTTTCTTTGTGCGCGTATAATATATTGTGATGCATACAAATTTTGTCTCGGTTTTCATATAAAGTGCTTGAGTGTTCCAGTTTTTTGCCCAGGCGGTTTGTTGTCTTATATATTGCGTCAATTTCATTGTTAATAAATTTTACAACCTACCAGGTTTTGCTGCTTTTTATATACTTGTTGATTTATTTATATCTTTTAATATGGACTGTTGCTTTTCTAACTGTAAGTTACGTAAAAGTACTGATGAATTATTTTTGTTTTGCTGCTGGTGTGATGGTTCGGCTCATTTTAAACGCGCTGGATTTAAAGGAAAGCAATTTGATTATATTAATTTCAGTACGTATGGGCTGCGATGGACTAACCCTATTTGTCGCGATATGGATGTTAATGTGTTTAAGATAATTATGCAAACACGTAATGGCTTTAAAGAAGTAAAATTAATAATGAAGATTGTTTACAGAAGCTGCCTACGATCGAAGATAACTTTTCTAAATGCAAATACCTCGAACAGCCTGAATTGTTACATCACAATGTTCGTGGGTCGCCTGCTTCTTCAATAGTTTCTGTCGACCTAACGACTGAAAAACTGTCAACTGGTTGTGCTGTTAAAACATCGGTTGAGGCTTCCGTTGGTACTCCTGTTTAGTCGGTTCCTAATTTGAAATTGAATAAAAATTTGAATTTGAATAATAACTTGAATAATATACCGGAAGTGGTTGTAAATAGTCCTAGTTCAGATGTGCATAGGACGCCTCTGGACGGTCCAATTTCCATTTCCCCGTTGCCTCTAGTCCCGGTGACTCAGTCTAATGTTAGAATAGTTGATTCGTCAGGGACCGAGGGTGCGCAACCATTATGCAACCATGATTCGGTTGAATTAGTTGCAATGCCTGCGCGTGAATCTAATTTTGTGTCTAGATTATCTTCGGATACTACGACTGAGAAAGTTTTGAAATACATTCAATGTAAGCTTACTATTTCGGATCAATCAATGATCAGTGTTTTTAAGTTTAATGTTTCTCGCAAACGCAACATTTCTTCTTTTAAAATTTTAACACCTGCTCTGATGTTCGATAATCTTATTAAATAAAGTTTCTGGCGGAAAATACTTTTGTTAAAGAGTTCATGGTTGGTAAAAAGACCAGATCTCCTGCTAACTAGAAAACTAGATTTGCTAATATTATATCAAAACGTTCGTGGTTTAAACACAAAATTACAGCCGGCTTTTTTTAGTTCAGTTGGGACTGGCAATCACGTAGTGGTGTTTACGGAAACGTGGCTTAAACTTGATATTAACGACTCTGAAATATTTAGTTCTAGATTTCAAGTGTATAGATATGATAGAATCGAAAGATTAGGTGGCGGTGTATTAATTGCTGTCGATAATTGTTGCGCATCGTCAATAGTCAGTTTTCCTGTGACTGTTGATGTAAAATTTCCTTGCGTAGAAATTGTTCTTAAAAGCTGTATGTTGTATATAGCCTGCTCTTATATCCCTCCAATGTCTGATATTCCTATTTACTTGAAACATTTACAACTGTTAAAATTCGTGGTGAATAATCTAAAACCTTCAGACAAAATTTTGGTTTTAGGAGATTTTAATTTACCGTTTGTATCGTGGTGCTGTGACGAAGACTTAGGTTATTACACACCTGTTTCTTACCCCTTGCTATACACTGACTTTTTTGAAGAACTTTACGAGTTATGTCTATTCCAAAATAACTCAATTGTTAATAAAAATGGTAAATTTTTAAATTTAATTTTCTTTAACTACTCAAATGTAAGTTTAACTCGTGTGGATCCGTATATTTTGCCTGAAGACATACATCATCCTACATTGGGGATAAATTTAGGCAATCTGCAAACTATGCAAGTCCTTGATAAGACTTGCAATAAAAGATATATATTTAGGAAAACCAATTATAATAAACTTCATAATATTCTGAGTAGCTTCCACTGGAACTTAGAATATTCTGATATTGATGGTTCCCTTGATTCTGTTTAAAATATTCTCTTACATGCTATAACTAAGCCGGTACCTACACAATCAGACAGTTATTCATCAATTTATCCTATTTGGTTTAATAAACATCTTAAGCTGATCAGAAATAAAAAAAGTAGATTGTTTAAAAAATTCAAACGCAGTGGACTCGTTATGGTTTATACACGTTATTTGGATGCTAGACGTGAATACAACTTTGAAAAAAATAAGCCTTATGCGGTGTATTTGCACAGGATGAAAAGTCAACTATTTTCTAATCCTAAATGTTTTTATAAATTTGTAAACCCAAAACGTAAGGTTAATGGATTTCCACCTGTAATGAGGTATGGAAACGTTGAATCAACGGATCTGTCTGTTATTAGTGATTTCTTTGCAAATTTTCTCGAGAAAACGTCTTCTGCTAATAGTTTGACATATGAGAAACATTCTGATATTATTAATTCTTTTGATCATTTTCCACTTATTGCTTTTACAGAAGCTGAAATTTTTGATGCGCTGCGAAATGTAAAACTTTCCTACTTAGCCGGCCCAGATTTGATTCCTGCATCGTTTGTGCTTGCAGTAATTTTCTTTATCTTCCATTAACCGGTATATGTAATAATTGCATTAGATGCGGTTATTTTCCCACTATTTGGAAGAGTAGTTTTATTATTCCTTTATATAAAAAGGATTATAGAGGAAACATTGAGAACTATCGTGGGATTGCTAAACTAAATGTACTACCAAAGCTCTTGGAGTCACTAATAGTTAATAAACTAAAGCCGTGTTTATCCATGATTTTGCTGATTGACAGCATGGCTTCACAAAAATAATCTACAGCCACAAATGTATTAGAACTGACGTGCTCTATTTTTAAATCCTTTTCATTATATAAACAAACGGATGTTATCTATACTGACTTTTCGAAAGCGTTTGATAAGGTGGATCACAATTTACTTATTTACAAATTAAGTCTTATTGGCTTCCCTAATAATTTGGTTTGTTGGTTTCGGTCTTATCTCACAGATCGTACTCAGACGGTGTCCTTTGATTCAACTTAGTCGCGTTCAATTTCAGTTATATCTGGTGTTCCTCAGGGCAGTCATCTTGGGCCCTTGTTATTTGTTTTATTTATTAATGACCTTCCTAACTGTATTAGTAATTCGCCTGTTTTAATGTATGCCGACGATGTCAAACTGTTTTATTCGTTTTGCCCGACTAATGACGCTTGTGCCCTTCAATTTGATTTGTATGATTTTCAGTTGTGGTGCTTTGCTAATAGAATGTCTTTGGATTTCAAAAAGTGCAAAAAAATGTCATTCTCTTGGTCTGTTATATTCCCATCCAATTATTATTTTGGCAGCCATTTATTAGAAAATGTGTCGTAAGATTCACTAGACACTACGTTCCGCTAAAGTTGTTGCTTTGCCTTGCTAACTATCAGCGTAATAACCCGCTTCGTGTACTTTTTAATGATAATTTTCACAAATTTGATTCAGTTAATTCTTTAAATCTTATAAAAAGTTCTGTACTCATTGATTATACATTCATGATTATACATTTATATTTCTTTAATTATGTTTATTATATTTTTTTTATTATTTTTATTTTTTTTTTTACTCTATTGTTTTGCAAATGTATTCTATTTAATTTATATTGAACTAATGTTCTGAATTTAATGCTTAATTTTGCTTATAATTTATTTTTAGCTAATAAGCGTTAATTGTTAATTGTTAAATAATAAATAAATAAATAAATATTTACAATAAATTTTTCAGCAGGAGTTGTTGCAGTGTTGTTGTTGTTGTTGTTGTTGCTGGTTCCTGTTGTCTGCTTAATAAATTTTAGTTTTTTAGTCCTAAGTTTGGCTGTATCCTAGCATTGTAGCTAACTAATTGTATTGTTATCGTAAAAAATAAATAAATAAATAAATTAACAATTTAAATGCAATGGTTGAAATCGTGGGTGTCAAATTTCGCCCTAAGTAGTCTTAAATACCTATCTAAATGTGTACATTATGCAGCAGCGAGCGAGAATAAATAAAAAAATAATTAAATTATTTGCATAAAACTCGGAAAGGAAAACGAAGTTCATAATTCTTCCTGCATTTAGACAACCGAAGGGGAAGAAAATTCCACAGTAAACTGCAATCTAGCCTACCGAGCAAGAATGGTGATAAAATATCTCCTTGAATAAGTTTTATTAAAATGCCTATTCGAACGATCAATCTACTTCGCTCGAGAGTGGGTAAATTGACTAGAAGCGAACGATATTCATACATTTCACACATTACTTCCAATGTCGTATTAGCATCCCATCACAATTTACGCAAGGCAAATAGGAGAAACTGTTTTTGAACTGCCTCGATCATGTCAACGTAATACTTGCAATTGGAAGGCCAAATGGTAGTCGTATATTCAACGAAGGATCTCACCAATGATATGTAAACTCCTTTCATTACATAAGGGTCGCCAAAGTCTTTCGACCGCTTTTTTATAAAACTTACCAAGGACCTTGCCTCGCACACAGCTGATCTGACGTGAAGGCTAAAAGTCACTTTAACATCAAACACTACACCAAGATCGTTGAATGACGAGACCGATTCCAAAGACTCTCGGTTTAACCTATTAAAAAAAGTAGTGGGGGACAATCTAAAAACTATTTAGCGCTATTCCATTTATCTCACACTATTCTGCCAGTAAAAGTAGGTCAGATTCAAGCAGAGCAAAACCTTCAATGTTTTATGAGAAGCTTGATATCATCGGCGTACAGTAGGATCCCAGAATTTTGAATTATATTAGGATGATCATTTATGACTAAACAAAACAAAAGGGAACCTAAATGGCTTCTCTGTGGAACCCTAAATTTTATCAATAAATGTTCAGGCAGATGAGATTTAAATAATAAATAAAAAATAATAATATACGAACGGAGCGACGTTATCTAACCACGAGTCAAACCGATTCTTTCTGGCTTAAAGATCATGGTAAACTTTATCATAAGGCCCGTGTATGACAACACCTGTCTGCATGCACTTATTTAATAAACTAAAGGTGCGACAAGCAAATTTCCAGGTTCGTGACAGTCAAATTACCCTTCATAAAACCATGCTGATATGGTGAGAAAACTGATTTGATAAGAATAACTGGTCTGCTGGTCAAGTTTTTCAAGGAGTTTAGATATTGCGAAGAATTTGACAATGCCTCTATAATTTTCAATGGATTGTCTACTACTGGACTTATGTAAAGGGGGAATATAACTATACTACCAGACATCCGGGGAAACCCTATTAACAAGGGAAAAATTAAAAGTTTCCGTAATTAGTTTAATTATAATGTCCGCGCACTTAACGACAATGCTCGAGAAATTACCATCCGGGCCAAAAAGGCAAAAAAATTCTAGCCTACAAAGGCCTTCAAAAACTTCCGCACTTGAAAATCTGATAATAAGGAAAATGTCATAATTTTCAATATCATAGGGATAGCCAAATATATCCGAAACACTTCGGTTAGCATATGGTTGTACAAAAAACTTGGAAAACAAATTATAAATCAATTGTGGCTCAGACGCTTCTACATCAGCAAGGCGCATGGGCTGTGGTAAACAATTAGCTCTTCTTTTCGAGTTCACAAACCTATAAAATGCTTTCGAATCCTTTGCAAAATTCACTCTTATCTTCCGTAGGTATCGTAAGTAACACTTATTATCGGTATTAAAAATCTGTGTTTAGCCACCACATAAAGAGCCAAAATAAAAGCACATTCACTTTTCTTGAACATTTTGAAGAGTCTGTTTATATAATGTTTGAAACCCTTCAAGTCTATAGTTCACCAAGGCGGGCATCTTCATAAACTATCGATTCTTTTTAACGGCACGAAATATCAAAAATCGACCAGAAAATATTGTAAAGGAAAATCAAACGGTCTTCAGGATCGCCAGTATAGTTCTCAACAGTTAACAAGGCTAACAAAATTTCATAATTAGTTTTGTAGAAGCTACACTTATGTATTAAAATGTTCCGTTCATTCTACTTATTGAGCCCAATATTCAGGGAAATAAAAATAGTTGGTTGCAAAAGAACTTCCGGCAGGAGAAAAGCCTCAATACGTAATATTGACAAATCTTCTCTCTCAGATCAATCTCTTACCCAATTTTGTATAGATTATTAAATTATATCTTCTAAAAACAAATCAAATCGAACCGACAAATAAGACGACATATCAAAACCTACATTTTGATCCAGGTTTCACGGTACGCTGTACGTAGAGCGATACCTCATTTGATCGAGGAATATATGAACAGTCAACATAAAGATTACGATTAGCTGCTTTCACACGGACACCCAAATATTTCAAATTAGGACGACTATAAAGAGAGATCACTTTTGCTGGGATTGTAAGCCGAGCAGCAACCATAACTGCTTCACCACTTTTACCACAGCTATCACGACGGATCACTTGCTACTCTGTACAGCAAACCGCTTCTGATTCAGTAAACACAATAACATAAAATGCACAGCCAACAAAGTTAATATACAAATTATGTAATATCTTTCCAAGACCCCTTACATTAAAATTAGGGAACTGACCATATAGTTTTTTGATGTAACATCCGAGAGAGGCCGCAAAGTCTTTAACCAAGAGACTTCAGGGCCAGCATTCTGATCACAAACAGCGAAATGTTCGCTGCAAATCGGGAGATGATAAGAGATCTACGTGCGAAAATAACCACCAGGTCTTCCCCTTTATTCAATTGCTGCATATGAACAGCGATAACACCTTACTTCGACTAAAGCGCCGATAAAGATGTGGATGCACTTCCTAGATCCCCATCCGCATCTGAATGTTCCATCAATGTAACTGCGTGCTCTTTAGATCCCAACACGTTCCCTGTAGTGGGTATGTGTCATGTCTACATACGCATATGTGCATCGTTCGGTTCTTCCTTTGAATAATATTTTTATAAGAAATATCCTCAATAGCTCATATAAGTTTATGTACTTATATAGCTCACAGCCAGAGGATTAACCAGTATGTTTACCCAAAGAGGCTGATTGAGCTACTTTCAAACTAGATCTTGCTAATGTACTTACGACGTTCATCTCAAACAAACCTGGTTGGTCAAATGATAGGGCCAAAGCTGTTTTAGCCGTACCGTTTTTATCCACATTTTCAACAGCGGTAGGTCCCCATGATTATTTATCTCATCAGTTATAATTGTTGCAATCTCTACCGGTAAACTTGGACTTTGATCTATCATTTTATCCCCGCCGTCACCAGCCAGATTTACCTTAGGCTTACCGTTTCTTTTTGAGGGAAACTTGAATTCATTGAACGCAGATTCAAAATCAGCAAATTTATTAGCGAGATTTAGAACTTCCTTTTTTATTATTCTTAAGTTTTCTTTGGTTTGTTTGAGCAGCCTATGAAAATCTATGCCCAGGTCTCTACAACTAGGACAGGACAACTGAAATTCTTTCGACGTATCGACGATGACATTATAATGTCCTCCTTTAAAACCCACACATTTTAAATAAATCACCGAGTCACAAACCCAACATACAACCAATCTCTCGTCCTGACCCCTACGTTTACAGTCAGGACACGACTAGGACATCTTTGCTGTTGTATTAGATGAACCTTTTCGACGCTCGTTGTGGATATAATTCTTATTGTTCCTGTTATTGCTGTGTTAAATAACGCTTTCTTTTGTATAAAATATTGATTTTATTTCTGTTACCAGTATTGAAGTTGTTGTTACTGTACTACACGAAGTAAAATGATGCCGCTACTGCCGCCGTTGATGGTATTCGCTGTTATTATTGTCTCAATTATACCACTTATTACTCTCTTCTGACATAGTTCTGCGTAAGGCGTTGTTAATTTGGTTACCTTCACAAGTGCTTATGCGGAGACGAAGATAACACTGTTTAAGTAGTAGACTGCACTGATATTTGAAGTTGCTTATTGCTATCGTGTATACTTTGTTTTTATTTTCGTTTTAGCAATTTGCTTTGTACGCTATTGAAGATTTGTTTTAATGAACCATAAAAGCACTAAATGAAGCACAACCAACGTTATTTAAGTCGATTAGCAAAACCAAATAACGAGAGAAACAACACACCTAGTCGTCAATATACATATTGTAACACATACATAGGATAAGATGCTTACCAGATTGAAACAGACACAAGCACAGCTGTAAGCAACATTGTAATGGTTAAGCGATGGTGATGGCAACTATAAACAATCGCGATGCAAAACATACACGATTTTGGTAAGTTGCTAATTGAAAAAATAAATCCTTTCTTTTACTTTACTGATAGAGGATGGCTGGCTCAGCTTCGCTGCTGTCCTTGAACAACTGAATGATTGTTATGTTGGGGGTTTGACCCCGACTATATGACTTTATGGCTAGGGGATAGCTGACTCTGTTTAACCGCTGTCCTTAAATGACCTTTGCACTCTTAGGCATAATAGGATTGACTGAGGAGACATGTATGGACTAATATCTGGCCCTATTGGTCCATTATGTCCATCGCTATAATACAAAGTAGGTTCTTGTAGAATCGTAGTAAGTGTGGAAGGCGGAAAAATTAAGTTTAGTAAAATAATATCCGGCAGAAATAAATTGTTAATAACAGTAATCAGGTCGCGCGTCACCATATCACTGTGCTGGTTTTTCGTCCTTACCGCATAAATTTACAATCGTAAATGTTTATCAATATTTCCGGCAAATAACACTAAATAAATAGTTATACAACAAAGACTCGAATGTAAAAGTCTTTTATTTTTTTATAAATTTCTTGGAGACGGACTTTCTGGAAAGCCTTGAGCAATACCCCGGCTAACAATACACGTCAGAATTGTTTACTTTTATATTAACTTCCTTATTGCTATTTCTCACGAGTGTGTTCTTTATGTTTGCATTGATTTCTTTATTTTTGGTTTCAAGCTCATATTTTTTTGTTTATATTTTTCTGTAAAACAACAACAAACAACAAAACAAACACTGTAGCGCACCTGCCTATTGTGTGTACCACTTGGGAGTTTCTAATCCAAAACCAAAGTGACGCCTCATTGTGTAAGCCCCCTAAGTCTTAAAATTATAGCCCTAATTATGTACCTTTTAGATAATTAGTACTCCTTCGAAATGCCTACCTTGTGTGAAAGTTATGTGTGTCTTTTGTCATTCAAAATTTTTTTGAAAAAATAAGATACGCGGCGAATTTTACGTTTGTTTGTTTCCAATGTTGTATACAATCAATAACAAAATTATACAAACGTAAATAAAAACAAAATTATGTAGAATTTTTGGTAAAGTGAAGTGAATTATAATTATTAAAATTTTAGACTAATGAAATAATTTCTTAGACTAAAAAAAAGACATTGACCACTAGCAAGACAGGCTATCGGCTCTAATTTATAAAATTGTACATTAGATATTGAGCCTAGTAGTTTTAATAAAGTAATATATTGAATTGATATTCTATTCTGAAGGTGATTTTAGAATGTCCAACAGGTTAATCCTTCCAAAAGCAATACTTCTAGCCAAGAAAAAGGTAAGGCAGTCGCAGAGAATGTGCTTTATTGTAAGAATTTGTCCACAATGGCAGATTGGGGAGGAAGATTTCTTTAAGACCCATTGGTGAGTTGCAAATGTATGACCAAGGCGAATTCTCGAAAATGTTTGGATTTTAATTTTCTCCACATTTGTTGGGATATAAAGGTGGAATTAATTGAGGGTTAATAGAAGAGTAGTGCTGATGATGGTATCGTAGATTTCTTTTCATAATTTTCTCTTTAACTTTTCTTCCAATATGACTTGGTACCCAAAGCATTTCAATTTTTCCGCCGGGTGTTGTAATTATATTCTTTAATTTGTTGATGGTGCTCCATCTCGAAGTCGAAGGATTCCGTATAGCTTCTAATACAGACAAACTGTCGGTAACAATGACGGTTTTGAGTTTACCTTTATGGGAAAGGTTTGCAGCGTGAAGGATTGCCTTCGGCTGTGACAGTTGAAGTACTTTCGTAAAATATGTGATTGAGAAGAAACTATCCTGAAGCATCTACCACGGCCTAATAGGAGGCAGACCAGAAGATTTTGACCCCTCTGTGTATAAAAGATTCCAACCGGTACTCTCCAGTACTTGGGTTTTTTCAGCTATTAGATTCCTGAAGACGTAATTTGGAGTATCTTCTTTCCTGTGCATAGACAGCGGGATGTCAAAAGAGCAGTCTTTCAAAATCCATGGAGGCTTAACGCCAAAATAGCGGAAAATTTTTAAGGGAATGTCCAATTCCTTTGCGACATACAAACAATAGT
>CCAG010001505.1:0-50997 GCA_001077435.1 Glossina morsitans morsitans
CGGTGGACGACTGTGTAACAAAAACCTTCAATTCTGACTGCAAGAGTGACACGTTTATCAATTTGGTTTTCGCGTGAAGTTGAATGTGTAGATGTTGAAAATATGTGGTTTCAACAGAACGGTGCCACAAGCCACACAACGTGATCAATTTTTGCATTTTTGTGTGAGAAACTTCTAAGAAACGCAATATTGCGTTTTGGTGATGTGATCGTGCGATTTCTCACCGCTTTACTTTTCCTTGTGGCTCGAGTTTATGCGAACAATCTTCTAACTCTTGACGCTTTGAAAACGAACATCTTCCAAGTTATGGCTGAGCTATTGTTCGCTGTGCACGTCAGCGGGAATTACCTCAAAAGTATCTGACCCCATGAAGGACTATAGAATCATGTTGCATTCCACAAATAACGGCAAGGTGCGAACAAAAATATGATCCATATCTGAATCAATATAAATTCACATTTACTTTCGGAACCACAAGATGGATAATCCAGTATTACACTGGGTAAGGCTATCACTTTTCTGTGTCAAAGCACTATGCTCAGCCTTTACACTGCAGCATATATGAGAGGATGACGATTACTACGTAGCTCTTAAAATTAATTGGGGCTCTTCGTTTCTTAAAATGCAGCTGCGGAAAGCATTTACAATTTAATATTTGTAACTTTATTAAAAAAAAGAAGAAAAGGATAAAGGGATCGGTCTACTGCTCTCGTTATTGACCTATCGTACGTAAGGAAGAAGAAAAACGATACGATCGCAATTTGGGTTGATAGTATCAAATTGGCTTTCTCGTTAAAGAGAACCATCAACTCAAAGTGTAAATTCGATATCGAGTTTTCTCGATAACGAAAACCGTAAACCCACGAAATATATTATGTTGTTACTCAGAGGAAAAGTCAATTATTTTGCATCGAAAGTAGAACTTTGTTTGATTTGCCCATCCCTGGCACATATGACATCGCCATAGTGTTTTGAGACTTTAATAGTGCCAGTCATATGGCTAAAGAAAAAATTAATTTTGGTAAATAACGAAAAATGCCTATGCTATACTAAGGCAAAAGCTATTGACAACAATTGACGTAATTAGGTAGATCATTAACTACGGAAACACAACGCTATACCAAACGATGTGATAAAGTGATTATCACGATTTCGTGTTCGTATGTTACGGCATTCGAACATATACATGCAAAACCCGGTCAGGAAAACTTAACAGTATTGAACTGGGGTAATAATATAGAATTTCCATATATATATATATATATATACATATTAGGAGGTTGCATTAATTTTGATAGTTTTTCCACTTGACGAAGTCATTTATTGCGGAAAGTTGGCACAACACATATATTAATCAACATAGTTTCTATCAATTCCTACAACATTTTACAATATTTTTGACAACGTGGCGATATCATATCGAAAGTGGTAATTAGGAGGCGCCATGTATGCTGATTATGCTGTGTGCGGCAGAATTGCTCAATCGAGCTGCAACAGTGTATCCTGGGCAACTCTTGCAACAAATGGCCAGAAAAGGGCATTTTCAGTCAATTCGCGTTGCCGCTTTTAAACCGTTGGCGCCAAAACTGACAATTAGGAGATTAGGGAGCAGCATCACCATAAGCCTCTGAATGTGTTTGTTGGACTTCAGCAGCAGATTTCTTCAAATGAAAAACAAAAATAATGAATTTGGAAGAAGAAGAATTTTGACCGGTTCATGATTAGAATGGAAGACTGTTAGTTTATGTAGAGGAAGGTCAAACAAAACCTTGAAATCCAACCCTTGTGTCGATTGGTTGTTCCCATAATTTTCACCTGTAGAAAACGCCTATCAAAATTAATGCAAAATGTTACAAGGGAGACTTTTTTGTCATATAATGGCTTTTTTTCATTAGAACCCTTACAGGCTTATGTTCGATAGGGTTAATGTTTATGTCAAATTATTATTACGAACTAATTTTCACCACGAATTACTGCAATCTGCGCCTTTTTATCATATAAGAATTCCGATTTCGTAGGAACATCAAACCGAAAGTTTCCACATCATTTTAGAATTTCGAAATGCTATTACTGAGCGCTTTGTTCTCGCGAAATTTTGAGAATTGCACAATTTTTTCATATACCAGTCTATCGAAATAAGGTGTTGTATGGAGGGATTGGTGGTGGTTCGAACCTTCGTTCGTTCCTTCCGAACGTTCGTCCTGTAGATTCAACACAAAAATGCATGGACAATCAGCAGACGGACAGACAATATTTTGAAAAGATTCATTTTGCCAATCGATGAATATAATAAAAGGTGGGTTTGTCCTAAGCCCTTCTGCGTGTTAAATACGTCCGCACAAACCTAATATACCGCCCCCCTACTACAAGTGTTGTAGTGAATAATTTAATGAAACGGCATATGGTATTTAACGGTTGACCTTGATTATCTATAAGGCTTTTACTTAGGCACAAATAGGATATGTATATAAAATGCTATAAAAACCTATCAAAGTCATCTCTGAATCAAATCAAAGGGAACAAAGCATTTTTCTTAAATATTTTATTACTTGGAAAGCTTCTCCCACCTGCACTTTACAGGCCATGCGAACATTAAGTGTAGCCAGAAACGTTGTAAACCTGTATACAGGCAATATTTAAAATTGCCGTTATACGACACTTCGTCTACTCGTCCAAGAAATTTTAAATATATATTAGTATTTACATATATATCCATACGTATATGTGGCTTTGTATTTTTAAAATCATCCCACACATCAATGCCAAATACATTCAAAGACGAAAGATAATTTGGATGAGGCATATGCTGTGCTACTCTGTGCTAGGGAAGGAAAGTTATTTATTCACATAATTGGTATTAGAACAAGGTAACGGCTAACTATGTGTAATTGACAATTACACCCAAAGAAATTTGATGCCAAGTGTTTTTGCCAAAATTCCACTAATAAGAACAAAAAAAAAACATACCAAGTTTGTCATTTCTCTATTTTAATGTCAGTATTTATTAAACAGGCCAGTGTGTCCTTTGAGTTTTAAGGATAATTTAATAATATCGTTTCTTCGTTTGGCTTGGAAAGTAACCAAAGCATATTTTTTCCTTTTTCTCTCTTATCTTATTTTCTAGTTCTTTTACATAAATAATTTCCATTTGATATTTTTTCAGATCTTTGCAGTTGAGTTAGGCTTATGGTTAACGCACAGCTTTTGCATTTTGTTTTTTAACGCTATATAAAGAAAAGTGTACACTGGACTGAAAATAATACTAATAGTGTTAAAGGAAATTAAAAGAACAAACATATACCACCGTTAGAAAATCAAAATATTTTAACAATTTAATACACAAAATGTCATCGCGGTCTAAGGACAAAGTGGTATCCACTTTGCGTAAAATCTTCAAAGGCGATAATGAGCGAAATGGTGAAACGTTCGAGGGTAAAACTGTTGATAAAAGTGCAGCTGCCGCCTCAAAAACCGTTAACGATTCCAATGCTGAATCGCCCGGTAAACGGATGCGAAGGCAAGAGCACAAGTAAATAAAGTTCGTTAATGAACAGATCTATATTTTATTAAAGAATAATTCTTTGTTTTAGAATAAAACCTCAACAGAATGGTTTAAAAACGGTACCCGATTTGAATATAAGAGCTCGACGTCTTATGAAAGAGTACAAGGAAATACAAAAAATTCAAAATAGCAAAAAAGATCCTGTTTTCACGGTAAGAAGCATGATAATCTTTCAAAGAGAGATGAAAGAAATGTTTTTCTATTACACTAAGCTTTGTTTCCTTTTCAGGTGGAACTTATTAACGATAATCTTTATGAGTGGTATGTTCGTTTACATATAGTGGATCCAGATTCAAAATTAGCTAAAGATATGGTTGACATGCATATACCGTTTATACTCCTGCATTTGGTATTTCCTGATAATTTTCCTTTTGCTCCGCCATTTATGCGTGTAGTTGAGCCACATATTGAGAAGGGCTACGTTATGGATGGCGGGGCCATTTGCATGGAGTTGCTGACACCGCGTGGTTGGGCTAGTGCCTATACAGTTGAAGCTTTACTTATGCAATTCTCGGCCAGTCTTGTTAAAGGACAAGGGCGCATTATGAAGAAAAACCGAAATACCAAAGAATTTACCAGGTATTTTTTTAATCAATATTTAACAACATTTTTATATTAAATTTAAATAAGAGAGCAAAAAAAGAACAAAAAATGTATATAAAATGTATTTCCATTTTAGACGGGGAGCTGAGGAGGCTTTTCGTTCTCTGGTAAAGACCCATGAGAAATATGGTTGGGTAACACCCTCACTCTCGGATGGTTAGATGATCGATTTCTTCTTATATATATATATATATATACATATATATATATATAACAAGTGCTGCTCTCTTTCTGCCACCAATTTCAATTTATAGTCTCAATGTGTATTCTTTGTATATAGAAATCAAGATTTCCGTTTATATAATATTGTTGGCTGCGTTTAACCAGTTCTAACATACTAATAATAATAATAAGGTTACATGTATTTGCAATTTATCTAATAGAGTTATATGTGATTTCAACATTTAGTGATAAAGAAGGTTTAGTGCCATATGGATAAGGAATGGCAGTGTTGTGAATCTATGTGCTCAGATGTTTATATTCGATCTCTTTCTCTATCTCTCTATATGTTTCTTCTAAAAACAAAAAAAAATTAAAAATCAAAAATTATTCACTATAGTTTAAAACGTACAATCAATCACATCATTCACATTAAAGTTAAAGCAAGGAAAACCAAATCAAAATATTTTAATGTTAAACTGATATCCGTATGATAAGTGACTATATGTTGTTTATGCTTTATGTGTGTGCATACGCATAATACACTTTTCCATATCTACTTATTGTTTTGTTTTATTTGTTTATATTACTATTAAAATAGCATTTATTATATAATGAGATTTACTTATCCCCTCCTATTGATCGACCAATAGATAGATGTAATCACTTTATATCCTTTATATCTACATTTATATTATTTGAAAAAATTCTCGCTTTAATACCAGCAAATACATTATTTATCGAACAACATAAAGAAGAAAAAGAAGAAGAAGAGCAACAATAATAAACATATTGATCCCTCCATATTAATGCGCATTGTGTTACATATAAGAACCCATAACGTATATTAGTTATATTAAAGGTTAAGTAATGCAATTATTGGGTATGCAACCAATTTAATATGTAAATGTAAAACTGCAGTATTCGCGTAATTGTGTACATAAACATGCACACATACTTGTATTCCTAGAATTTATATTCATTAACGTACGAAGATACAAATTCTGTAAAATAATTAATTTTGTGATTTATAAAATACTTGATGTAATTATTATTACTGTTATTATTACTAAAGTAATTTTTTTAATTTTTTTAATTTTTTTATTTTTTATTTTTTTTGGTTGTGTAAATGGCAATTCAATCAAATAAACAAAGAAGGAAAAATTTTAAATCAATGCAAATTTTAGTAAATGTAACCATAGTTCTCTTTCATTTACCTATATGCTCTTTACAGGATATCCTTGAAATGAGACATAGCAACTAGAGCTTTCTATGAATCCCGGAAGGCTTTTTCGTTAATGCGAAGGCAGCTGATTTCCTCATAATTACATTTTTTCTGCCCGCTGCAATCATGAGAGATTTAATTCCCAATGACCATTGTCTGATTACAAAAGTGACCGGATCGCAGTGGAAACTGAAGTGGAAAACATACTCTCCGAAAAAACATTTGGACCAAATGATTAGCTCGTTACAGAGACTGAAGTGCATTTACACGCTCTTATCAAATCGTCCTATAAGAAAGGTATCGAAATGCTTGAGAAGTGATTAGATTGGCTGTATCGCTTTTAAAGGTGATGGTGTTGATGAACGGGGAGCGTTTTGATGATGACTAAGGTTAAATTTTGCAAAAAGAAAAAATGGAAATGCTTTTCTTAGTCTCGGAATTATTAGTAGTATGTATTACATCACTGTTGCTGTGTGCAGTTATAAATGGATTAACACAAATTTTTTGACGCGTCTTTAAATAAATTTTGCCACCAAATTTGAAAGCTCCGTCTTACGGATTTAAATTTGCATTTGCACTCCGTTACGGGAAAGTTAATCTAAAGTCATAGCTTAGAATAATGAATACCACTATATTTACAATAGAGTTAATTAGCGTCTGGCCATTTATCTGAACGTTAAAGAAGAAAAACAAATACTAAAGAAGATGTTCCATTCGAAAGTTTGTCCCTTGTTAGGCACTTTGCAACTTACTTTTCAAATTTCGGGCAAAAAACGAGTTGACGAAGATCACTGAAGTCAGCTTGCAGTTCTCGATACCGAGTTTGCATGTCGGGTTGATGGTTCTCGTGAACGATAATTCGGTTCATGGTATTCGACAGCGTATGAGTGTGTGCTCGATATCTATCGAGCTTGATGTTTAAACGGAATAGAAATTAAAATATCGGTGCAAAAGCACATGAAATAGGAAAACTGCTTAAATTCCAAAATGCTGGGAAACATTTTTCGTTGCTTTTGCTTTTTGGTGCCACAAAAATAAAAGGGAATTCACGAAAAACATCTGAGAACGTCAAAAATTGGAAATATAGCATTACTGGAAACTATTTAAACAATATTACGAAAGCATGCAATTGAGGGCCTATTTGGGCAACTTAGAGACAGACAAATTATCAAAGTAACTATTAAGAAAAGAAGAACTAAATAAATAGACAGAGATCGGCTTAACGCAATATATTATTCGGCATTATTGTCCGGCATGATCATTAGAATTGAAGTGTTATTTGGACAGACTATAGGTTAACAAATATTAATTAAAAGAAATGTCGAGCGATGAAAGCAGCGGAAAACTACAACCTATTATAATTCAACGCTGCTGACATCTCTTGAACGAACTTTGCATTATTAGATAGAGCCTGAAAAAACCATCGCGCTTGACATGGAGAGGCCGTCTTTGCTTTTATGTCGGGTTTCATCATAAGTCGTTGCTTGTTGATCCATTAATGGCTTGAGCAGGGTAACTAACAAGACGCTCCACGTACATGGTTCTCAAAAACAGGTTCGTCATCAATATGCCAAAGCAAATGATCATTTCCGTAGCCAGCGCGACTCGACTCAAAGACCTTTCTTTGTAGTCGCAGCAATTCATATCTAAACTTCTTTCACCTACAAAACGTAGGTGATCCAATTTTTTGCTTATAAATTATTTCAATGGTCTCTGACATCACAAGATCTTCTTGCTTTCGATTCTTCATTTCTAAAGTTTCCTGATTAGACTCCTCCATACTACTGTTCCCATATAAATACACTCAAGTATTATTGCATACGTAAATAAAACAATCGGTCACTTTTAATGACAATTTTCGTCGAACTAAACGGGAAAAATAACATTCCCACCGAGCTATTCAAAGGTCTAAAAGGCCATTTTATTTATTTATTCCTCACCAAGATAGCTTTAGCTGCTTTGTAGAGCATACAGGTAGTAGTCACATATACCTTCTTCCTTGGAAATGTATTGATGGAACATCAAGTTAATAAATAATATTTTTGTATTCATTTTCACTGTACTTGACAGTGCTTTTGCTAACATACATAATTGTTTACCATTCATTTAACCTGTTTTTAAATAAGCTTTTTTTTCTCCACTTTTCCACGTAAATTTTCAACCAGTGATCAGTCTTACAGACTTCTTGAAAACCGTCGCTCATTTAAGAGTTTCAACACACTTAAGATTATTGTTAAAGTTTGCAGTAGGAAATGTCTTTAATTATCGAAAGGCTATTTAATTATTGAACTACTAATGGAGAACAACGATTCATTTAAGTCTGAGCCATTTTGTTCCTATGAAAGTATGATGTTTTCTCAATTTTATGAATGGATAGAACTGTGATCAGCTGACTTTAACTGATAGCGGGGAAAACATTAGGATATGTAAATATAACCGAAAACGGATTATTATATGGAATTAGTCTGATTAAGTGAATGTCTATTGCAAGCAAAATTGAAAGTTTGGATCGTCCCGATTTATTTATAAACTTTGAACTTTTATTTGCAGACCACATGCAAAAATGTCTAGTTTTTGCCTACTTCGCCGCGTAAATTCGAGGACATTTAGTGTTTCATTGGTCATAGGGGCGCTCGTGAAGCACTCTTAGACCAATGATTTTCATGCTACTGTTATGACAATCACCCTCTTCGAATTAAAAATTTGATTACACTGCCTCCCATTTTTAGATTTCTTAATGTATAGAAGTCCATGGGCGTTTTAAGCAATGGGAACAAGTCTTTCGGCCTCTCCTCTTAAAATACGCGTAAAGCATAGTTGGAGCAATCGTAAGAAAATTATGTAAGTTTCAGCTAAACGCAGTATTAGTCAGTAACACATGATTGCATCGACTAAACTAGGCATCTAAGTTTTTCCGAGGAATTGATTTGTTTGGTTGAAATAAATTAAGGTAATAATAATACTGAATCCATCTCTATACAGCGCATGTGTACAAGTTTTGTCGTTTCGTGTGTACCTTATAGGTAACCAAAGGAAGTTCAATGCGAGGTTCTGAACAAACTTAGTTATATGTGTTGCTGATTTTTTTAGAATTTTTGCGATCGCAAATAGATAAAATAAAATGGAGAGGGAGATTATCTCTTGGCGCTTTCTTGACTGCTTCGCTGCTTGGCGAATGAAGTTTTAAAGTACCTATGATAGGTTCCTAATTGTAGGAAAGACTCGAGGTAATAGAAATTTTTCAATAATATTTTGATCGATTTGCAACGTTACTGACTGCTTTATTAATTCTATTGAGTGTATTATTACATTCGTTCCATTGTTTTTCTTCTTCGGCGTTGCTTGCAGAACAAAATGAGTAAACAGATTCATCAAACTGTTTGCCGGCATTAGACAGCGCTAGCTCTCTAGTCTCTCAGACAATTTTTGATTTCCATCCCGAAAAAATGTGTCATCTTTTGAGGCTATCCTTAAAAGGATTCTTATTTGGATATTATCGTAAAAATGGAAGCACCAATTAAACAAACAATAAGTCATCGACAGCCATTATTAATTAGAAGGATATTGTCTACTGATAACAGCAAGGAGGCTAGAAACGCAAACATTTCCTGTATGGCACCGAATTTTTTAATACTGAAAATAAGTGATATCATGACTTTTAGCATATAACAGCGCTTTGCTCTGACAATTGCAGCACCTATTGCTAATGGCGACAAATTAGCTCACAAGTGGGACTGCTATGGACAATTAACGTTAAAGTTAACGACTCGCCTTCTCTGCAGCATTATTATTTGGTCTTTCGATACCGTAACGCATCCACTATTTAGGGGTACTATCCTTCGAATTAAACAAGAAAAGCAAATTTTCCCGCAAACGGGCTCTTTTTGACGCAGAGCTGCATCTATTCAAAGCTCCAAGAAACTGTGTCGTGTATGCCTTAATTTGGTAACTTATACAGTTGCGTATAAATTAAGGAGAGAAAAGGGAGCGGACTAATTTGTACTCCAATGTACGCGAAAAAAAATCGCGAGTCACCATCTGATACCTACAGGTGAAAGCATTTACAAATTTGATATAAGGCGAATATAATTTCATTATTTATTCGAACCTAAAAAAAGAAAATAAACAAATAACAGCAGTTTTGTCCCTTTGTGCACTACTGAGTATTTGGATATAGACGTCATTTCTCATAATGCTCCAATTATGCTTTGTATTCGACAAGTGCGCATAGAATAACTCCAGAGCTTGACACAATATTGCTCATATCTGTTTTTATTAATGTCATCCTGTTTCCTATTACAGCAGTTAGTTATCTCGAATTTACCATGAATACAGATATAAGAGAGATATAAGGTAAGAAGATTAACTAAATCACTTGCATAATTTAAAAACAAGGAAAACACTATGGCGGATCATTGCCCGGCATTAAATATCTTACGCTACTTCCCTTAATACTATTCAAAATGGTTTTATTTCGAAAGAAGTCGAACCATACCCAAAACCTCGGGGTGTATCAGACTTTATAAAAATATCTCATAAATTGCGACCTGTACAATGAACACAAGCGTACAAGACGGACGGACGGACATACAAGTGATTCTAAATCGATCGATGGGTCTATATCAAGTCTTTCCGGGTGTTGCATATATTTGCACAAACTCAAAATACGCTTGTACCACAAGTGACGAAGGGTATAAAAATTTTGTTTTACCTTCTGGTTCAGCTTATATCATTTACCCATGACTAACCTAAATAGTAATGTACGCTATTTAAAACTGAATGATTTACAACATCACATATCTTAAACGTTTGTTTGCCACTTAATGCAAAAGATTCAAAATAAACCATGAATGAAAAGTGCGCAAAATTCTTCCAAAGATCGTAGATTTTATACATTTTAAGTATGATATTGCGAAAATCTTTGTTCTCATTGAATTTGAAGTAATATTACTGAAGATAAGATCATCTTTAGATGTGTCCACATCGTTCTAGCGCGTTTACGGGCGTTTTTAGCTGTCAATATATATACACAACATGTGACTTTGGTTATTTACATATCTAGAATTCACTTAAAGGCTGATATTAATTAATTCAAATGCGTACAGATGTATATTTTATTTCATATTTTCTTTTTAACCGATTTTTCTTATTCATTATTCTATGCATTTATTACGCCCCGTACGAAATGACTGCACTTTACTTGGCAACTCTGCTATTAGCTTTGACAAATAGTATATATTAGCTCAGTCAGCTGAATTTTCACAGAATTTTCATATTTTTCAGATACGCTGAAAACTAATTAAATAACCTATTTTAAGGTAAGGATTAAGTTTAATATAAACTTTAATTATTTAAGTTTCATTTGTCATCAAAAAAGTGCCAACAAACACTTCATAAATTACTAAAAACTTGTTAATAAAATATGTACCTAACGCAGAGAGGCATATACAGCAATTTTTTTGTTGTTGTTGTCTCCTGGGGGGAATTAAAGGACATCAATTTGCAGCTAAATTTATATAGATGCACAGCATCTTTTTAATTTAGACAATTACGTAAAAAGTTAATTTACATTTTCCATTAAAGGAATCGAATAAAGATTGAAATTTTTTTTTATATATTTACAAAAAAAAAAAAAAAAAAAAAAAACAACCATTTAAAAACGGTTGATTAATTTCGATGCATTTGAGCTAATAATTTTGTGTGCGTGTGTGTGTGTTTGTGTTTGTGTTTGAGAGAGGGACAAGAGAAAGAAAATAAGAAGAAGTGGTTGTGTTCATAACAATTATTAATTAAAGTATAAACAAATGAAAGCACTTATTATTTATTTCGAGATAAAGAAGGCTAACATTTTAGCTGAACATAAAATAAGAGATAAATTTTATTAAATTTTATGACATTTAATCTCATTTATGTGAGCACACACATGGAAATCTTTTGAAAGCGTGTACATGAATCGATGAAGAGCTTCTATTAATAATCTGAGATAATGTATAAAAATTTAAGAGCTTTTATAATATGCACATGAATTGTGCTACTCATACCCCAGTAATAACAATGCACTTCGCTCACTAACTTATAATGCGTGTTTTTCGCTGTTTAACTACAAACGTAAACATCTGTATAGATAGATAGATAGATGGATAGATATTTTTACACTCTTTTACTTCGCATAACACATACGTATCAACAAAATAGTAAAGAAGAAACAGAAGTCAATCTATTAACAAATGTGTTAGACGATTTTTTTCCCCCAATTTCATTATCATTTACCAATTTTCGAATTTTTTGTGCAAGTCAAACAGTTGGCATTGATTTCTATATTTAGTGTTATTTTAGTAAATCCTAATATTTTTTTGGATCAAATTAAATTTTTTAAAATCAATCAAACAAACAGAGTTGCCGCCGCATCTTATTTTCTCATCCTTAAACGTTGCGTATGAGTTATATGTAAAAAAGTTTAGATAACTAAAAATCACTTCACGCTTTTTAAAGTAGGGCTGCTGGTTGTTTTAATCCTTTAATGTGTACGCTCTTAACGTGATTAATTTAGTTGACTTAACTGTTAGGAGACTTCAAAGCTTTCTATGGAACAGTAAAATTTGTCTCAAATTATTTTTTTTCCCTATCATGATCAATCGTTGCTTTTTCTCTTTCTCTGAGATTACAACTGTAAATTTTTGCGTAGAACTTTGAATATGTCGATCATGTTTTATCTGTTAAAATCTCTGGCCAAAGGTATAAAAATCCATGAAGGGGTCGCTCACTATTGCCGTAGAAACTTATATAAAGAAGATCAAGTACTATGCTATATCTAGATTATTAAGAAGATGCTACCAAGTGCTGTTGTGGAAATATAATTTCGCATATCCTGTGTTTCCATATTGTTCATTAAGGGGCTTTCCATATAAATTTGCACCAAATATCGCATATATCTCTACATACATACTGATGGTTTCATAATAAACTCATTTTGTAGCGAGAAAGAATATTTAAAAAATCGACTTAGGAGTTCAGTACAGCAACTCTTACTCTATTTATGAAACATGCTAAGTAAAGCACACATCGGTCAATAAATTCCTAGAATGATAAAAAGATGACTGCAGGTTGGGTAGCAACCGGCGAAAGTCGCGCCAAGCGATTAAAAACTTAGTATCACTAAAACAAGTGCAACTTGTAGAGTAACGGTCGCAATATTATGAAATTTTGATTTATCTCGTTTGAAAGTTAATACTGTACCAAAATCGTATGGTTTCATCAATAGTCGTCCTTCATTTGTATCTCATCCTTTGAACTTTTTGAGTGACGTGTTATATATAATGGGTGATAAAAAAGAGCTCTTCGGTTTTATGGCTTTTGAGCTTGTTTTTGTCGCCTGCTCTTTTCAAATGATTCCAAACTGTCATGTGGTTAATGTTCAGCGCCTCTACTATTTCCTGACCCCTTCCAAATTTTCTACTTTTTCAGTGACTGGCCGACCAGAGCGAGGTACATCGTTGATATCAAAATTTTTGGAGCTGAATCAAGCAAACCACTACTGAGTTCTTCGTTCACTCACAGCATTCTCACCGTACACTTCGCAAATTTTTCAGCATGTTTTTGCATATTTTACTGTTATTATAGTAAAAAAGCATCACATAGCGTATTTCTTCGGATATTTCACTCGTTTTCAAATCAATCTAACTTTTTACACGAGCAAAGAATTAGAAAATTATTTTCATAAAAAATGTAAGCTGGAGTGCCACCTTTTAAACGCCTCTTCGATTGCGACGATCAGGTGAGTGTTTCCCGATATGTAGGCATCGACACCATCTAGTGGCAAAAATCCACAGAGACCCTTTATATCATCCATTATAAACAATAAAAGGCTCCATGTATTCATCGCGTTTTGACGTAAAGTTAACGAAGATCAAAAGCCGAATGCATATCTTACAGATACCTATATACCCAATCAATCAATCCGTGTAAAAGGATTGATTTTCCCAAACCAGTGGTTGTTTAAGCACTCAAATTAAAATTTTAAAATGATACTTTTTCAAACGATTTTTGCCAGAATTATTACTTAAATAATTCCATTTCGCAAATTCGATTGTAGGCAAGCAACAAGATATCAATCAGCTAGACTCCCAAATAAGTGCTGTTTTCTATTGTAATAAGCATGACACAGAATAGAAGAAATTTATTTGTAAACAGTATACAGTGCAATGACGTGAGTAACCGAATTGTAGGACAAATTAGAATAAATTTGACAAAACTTTCCTTTCCATTATAGCTGTACGTGCAAATGGCGATATAGGTCGTAATCAATATAGAAAGTGAATATGTCAAACTGATTTTTATTTCTGTCGAATCAGGATCAGGGTCAAAATCAAAGAAACAAGCATCATGCATTTGCTAGTTTCCTTATATCAAACAACTTTGATTATTAATTGCTTAAGTTATTCTATGTCGTTAATAAAAAAAAGATTTATTCTAAAGTTTCGATTTCAAGCAGCGATTAAATGAATGTCAACGAAAAACAAGCAAGAAAATTATATTCGTTCGTGATCGAATCTTTTATACCCATCGCCGTTATTCCAAAAAAGGACAAAAAAAGTAAGAGAACTAAATTTTGCTGAGGCTCGTGAGCGTTGTAGGCGTGTCCCTTTACAGGTTTAATTCACGTCCAAATTCTTTTGCAAATTGTACATAGTTGCGCAGAAAGCCAGATGGACAGACCAACTTCTTAAGTGCATTCAAAATTTGAAACTGCCCAAAAGTGTATATACTTTATGGAGTTCTTGGAGTTTGTTTCTGCGCGTTATAAGAAAAAGAAATTCAATTTTGATAAACTATTATATTGGGTGTCAACTTTTGTACCGGTACTACAGCATCGCTCATAAAATTTACGGTCAAATGTTTGTGGATTTATCTGCCGTAGTTTATGAGTAATGAGCCAAAACCCAATTTTTTATTCCTTTTCAAAAACAGAAGTATTCTCATTTTACGTGACGCTGTGCGTGTGTCTTTCGACCCATTTCACCCGCTTTTAATACCAAGCTGCGGGCACGAGCTTGCAATGTTTCTGCCAAATTTGAAGTTGATAGCATCATTTTTGCCGCCAGGAGAATGTTTGCAACAGACATTGCACAGACGGCCAGACGGACATGTTTAAGTCAATTCAGATTTTAATGCTGATCAAGAATATATATACTTTATGGGATCTCTGGAGCTAACTTATTGGCGTTCCAAACGTTTTGACAAAATGAGTATACCTCTAATCCTTCGGTAATGGGTATAATAAGAGAATACATTTATTTCTTACACGTATTTTGGCGGTAAACAAAATTATGATGTTGATTACTTTTGAAGTCAGCTAAGGGCTGAGTGACAATACAATGAGTGGTAATTAGTGGCAGGCTATGCTCAGTATAGCAGTTTGCGAATTTTTAGCGAAAATATATTTTTATTTTTCTCTCTGAATCTGTCAATCTGTCGATTTGTTTATAGACAAATTGAAAACAGTTTGTGCTGAGAAAAGACAGGCAATGCTAATGCTCTGACCGTACGTCTTTCGGATTTTACTAAGGCGGACTCTTGCAATTTGTACTTTGGAAAAACTGTTATTCTTTCGGTGCTCTTTCCATTGGTATGGTAAAAATTTCCGGCAAATTATTCTCTTAAATGAAATAATATTTAAATGATACAAAAGATCTTTCGACTATCGAGTCCTTTGATTTGGTTTTAGATAAACCATCGATTATTTGTTAACCGCCATAAAGGCGACATGAAGTGATATTTCAAGAAATCTGTTTTTTGTATTCATAATAAAATAAGTGAAAAGCAACAGCAGTACAAACATCATAGTCGGCTTCGGCCAACCATTAACTAACCAACATCCTTTAGATTAATATAGTTATATTATCTTTGTCTTATATATTTTCATGTGACGATTTTTCAAAATCTTGCTATGGGAAACATGTCGGCATAACACTTTTCATGAAAATACTTCAGGTTAGGTAGGTGAGGATAGATTGAATAGGGAAATACGTAGACAATCATCGGACAGACGGACAGATCCCTATGGGCGTTGTACGCACTACAACAAACTTAATGTGCCCTGCACCCCGCGCTACGGGCGAAGCCATCAATTTGAATTAATTGGACAAATGTAGAAAAGCAAGAATTTTTGGTTTCTCTCTCCGCAATTTTCAATATTAGCAGAAAATAAATTTGAATATTTTTCCTTAAGCCATATTAGTCGAATTCCATTCTATTCGGACACATTCACAATTAATCGTCGACTATTCTGGATTCTGCACTTGAAGGAAATTCCTCGCGGATATCAATCTTTGAAGACATGAATTCAAAGAGCTAGTATTTAATTATGGAATACCGGGACTACAAGTCTTCACAAAGCGATATTTATCATGGAATTTTTCTCACCTTAGTCATGAAGGCATATAATTTGTTAAAATTCCGTTCTTACGTCGATTCCAGGAAAATTCTTTCGTTGGTTAAGGCTTAAAACTATTTTTCAGAAAATTATACACAATTCTTACAAATCTGTTCATCGTTATGTAATCTATACTGAAATCTAATACATCGATCAATGTTTCCGGGACTTATATGAGAAAGAAACATTTTTAATTTTTTACAAGATCTGAGTTTATTAATTAACAACATAGTCTCCTTCGAAGATAATACAATCAGTCTAATTCGTTTCTCTAATATTTCGATGCTTCCGTGTAGAACGATTTATCCGTACTCTTGGAATACGTGTTAGTTTTTTGTTAAAACGTCTGCAAGATACTTTTGCCCCTTTTGTAAACAGATAATAGTCATTGGAAGACATATCTGGAGCAGAAAACGAGTGGGATAGCAATTTGTACATTCATTTATGCTATCTCGTTCTTGCGAGCATTGATTCCTTCACTTGTTTTGTCGACCAAATTTTCATTCCAAATAGGAAATACAGTGCCATTTAATGTCTGTTAAATATTAATTATCTCCTGCAACTTCACTTCTCTATTTCGGCACTCGGAGATTAATCACCCTCAGGGTGTGGATCGTAAGTTTTCACACTCCTTGAGTCGCGCTTAACAGTGGGATTAAGCCTTCACGGCAGTGTACCCACGTAAAATACCAATTTCACACACCCAATTGGCTGTGGTCACCACCTCTCTATTTTCTTCTCTGTCCTGACTACTTTCTGCCCTTCACCGAAAAGAAATAAAATATCTGTAAAGCTTTGTATGGTGCAGTCATCGCAGATTGAAGACAGAGCGAACATTTTTTTTTAAACCAAAACATTGTCTTGAAATTTTAGCTGTAGCTACGAAATGAGATTCTCTAGTGAGAATCTTTGGATAAATTAAAATTTTTGAAATCTATGGCTAACTTTTAGAATGATTAAGAAAATAAAAATTCAAATTCAAAAGCAGCGAGCGATGCTCGGTAATTTATTTTCAAAGATGAAGGAAAAAATTGATCGCGTCTGCAATTTGTTTTTTAAAAAAGTTCGAACATAAAATTTTTCTTTCTTCACCCTGCTTTCCTATGGAAAAAATCTTGGTTTTTGTACCTTACATCATTTGTGGTGCAAAGATGTATTCAATTTTGTGTAGATATAAGCAACACCTACGAACACGTCAAATAAACCCGCCTAAATCAATTTCTGAATCGAACTAAGTCTGTCTGTCCGTCTACACGTCTTTTATGCTTGCTTTCATTCCACAGATTGCAATTTTTGAGATATTTTTAGTTTTGGTACAAGGACGGACACTGTTGCAATATGCCCATATAATGCCTGACTTGGAATATTTGTGTTAAATGAAGTGATGTAGAGTTTTCAATGATTGAACGTGGCCTTGGCCGTGGCCGACTAAAAAGTTCTTACTTTTTCTAGATTTAGAGATTTGAAGTTAAGGTTAGCTTTTCTCCAAAGGTTTAATTCAATTCTTCTCTTTGCTATTTAAAACGGCTTACTTCGATGAACCCCTCTACATATCTATTTTCGCCTAAATGAAGTCAAATTTGTTGATTTTTCTTGGATAAGTCTTTGAAGTTGGATTTGCATAATAAAAATTGTCTTTTTTATTATTAAATCACTCTCATAGGTTGAACTTTGAAAAGAGTATGATCGGACCACAAACGCGTTACAAACTTAACTCATCAATATGTACATATATATGTATCTACAATTGTAGATTAGTTGTTATAAATATTATAAATAAAGTTAGGTTTCGTCAGGACTCACTTAATTAAGCATAACGCACTGACATGTCCATAATTAAAGACAAGCATTATTCCGTTACAAAATGTTTATTTTAGACACAAGGTAGCGTACCAGCTGCTAATTCCCGAAACTGACACATAAGACATTACCTAATAAATTTAAAGGATGACGTATAGGTGTGGCCACTGTTGGTGAATTGCCTACTTTTGATTTCATCAAGATTTGAATTTTGTGTGTAACCCTATCAGTAAAACAACCGTAACCTGTAAGTTAATGGTCGGAATCCCATCACCTTCATTCGTCAATAATCATCAGAAATCTATATGATTTCGTCTTTATCAAAAATCTATATCCTTTCTAAAAGGAGTCGAGCCTCCAATGGCTAGCGGGTGTCAAAATTTTAGGTTGCGTCGATAATTTTTCTAAGATTCACAATCGTTTTAATTACATTGCTTTTGCTAATTTCCCTTCGATGATTTCGTGATCGTCGACAAGATCGTGTGGGCATGAATGTTGCTGAGTTGAATAAGCACAGTTGACGGCCAAAAGTCATGTTTACATCAGAAAACTTCAAAAATAACTCGAAAATTATTCTTAGTAACCTTGGCACGTATGCGAGCAACCTAAACCTACGATTTTGGGTAAACCAGCGGCGCCAGGCAGCTCCCGCAATGGCCCGCTCTCGGTGTTAGGTCAAAACAGGAAGATTGCTTCGTGCCCTCCTGATATCCGTGCTATCACTTGCTTTAATAGCTCTAAGAGGACTTCTTCTGACATGACAGGATTGCGCTGAAATTCTATTTAATCTTTTTCTCTCCCTCTCATGTTTGTTCTTGCCGGGTTCTCCAGTAGAACTAAAATTACTTGGAATACTGCTGCATAGGGTTATTTTAGAGTTCATTTAAAATTTCGTGTATCCCATTACCTGCATAATTTAGCAAATGCTTAAGCCAGTAAAAAAAGCACAACAACAAAAAATCACAATAAGATGCAAACTAATTCTTCCTTTGAACAGCTGAACGTCTGTCTTTCCATTCGGCTTTTTAATTGACAATCCTTAGCATCGACATCAAACAGCACACGATTGTTTTCCATATTTAACTGGTTAAACTACTCACTCTTATGATCGGATGAATCGAAAATTATAATGAGATTTGTAGTATTTTTGAATAGCAGTTCGGTATCGAAATCACAAAAAATAATTATTAATTTTTGTTTATTTGCGCATAATTTTGTTTTGTTAAGAGAACTTTTTCAAATTCTTATTGACGCGATATTCTCTGGTAGCGTTAATTGTATTTGTTTTGTTTATTTTTTACCATTTATTGGTTTGTTTTTTCTCTCTTGTGAAACGTTGCATTCTCTTACTATCTCTGTGTTGATCATTTGTTCGTTTGTTGTTTTTTGAGGCAATCTGTCAAATAATCGCACGGTTTTTTCTTCTTTCTATAATTAATACAGCTCTCGTCGGGCATTAAAAGGAGCAAAAAAGGCGAGCCTTTTTTCAAAAACACATCTTGCTGTAGTTATTAATAAAAATAGAAACGCTAGTAATCAGCGTCTTTGACACGTCGATACGGTGACTTAGTGTTTGTCGCAGCTAAAAAAAAAAAAAAAATAAAAAAAGAGCTGAAGTTCTAGAAATGGAAGTCAATTTGCAAGAACTACCATCAGGTAATGATAATGCCATCAAGAAAACCAATTTAATAATCTCAAAGGTGAACTCGACAGCCAAGTGCGAAATACCGAGTGAAAATGTGAATACAACGAAAATACTTAAACGTTGCTTAAGCGTTCCTATAATACCGCCTACAAGGTTGGCGCTGAAATCATCAAATATAACCACACGATCAGCTACGGCCGCTGCTGCTCAAGCTGCTGGTACTTTTGGTGGATGTATGGCCAAGGAACAAGATTTACCAAAGAAAACGCAAATAGTTCTCACAGACGGAGCAAATTCTATGCTTACTGGTTGCATTTTGGGTAATAATACAAGTACTCTAAACATTGGCATACCGCGTTCAAATCCATCTTCTAGGTAAGTTTTTAATTCTTTTTAATCATTTTTTAAAAATCTTTTATATCTAAAGGATAAATTATGTTGTTTATATAGAGAGGTTTCGCCAGCTCCTGTTTTCAATATATTTGCTCCACGAGCTCGACGCTATTCGGCCAGTTATAGTCCAGTAGGTGGAGTTAACTGCGCTACCACTCCGGGCAGTTCGCGTTGCGTCACGCCACGTGTGTCGCAATTACGGCAGGAAGAATGCATAGATATGAATTCACGTGAAATTAATCATGAGCGTGAAGTGCATAGCGTCATGCAAATGTCTCAAAGCTGGGAAGATTTGACATTAGTGGCCGAAAATTGGTCTTGTAAATCAGATGATTTAAGCAATCCTTTACAAGTCGTATTGCCATCAGCAGCTAATAGTTGTTCCAGTCCTAGTCCGACTAGGTAATAGGAATGATTTTATTTCAATTTATTTCGCTATAATCGGGTAAATAACTAAAATGTTCCTTTTTTTCTTTTAGCAATCGTACTGGTATGAGGCTTCCTTATGGCTTATCTCCCTCACCAACACGCCGTACGTTTGCCACAAGACGTTCAATGTCACCAATTGCTATGCGACCCTCTCAACTGGGGCCGGTTAAAAGAAAGTTCGAATTAGATGATAATAGTGCAAACAACTGGAACATTTACTCACAACCACCCATGAAGAAAATTTTCACGGAGAGGTAGATATTAATGTGTGTGTGTGTGTCTAAGGTGACTTGCATTTAATTCTTGGGATTTCATTTTCTTTCAGCCGAGGTTCTTCGCCTAGTTGCCAATCGCCCTCATCAGTATGCCCGAGTCCCGATTCGGGCACCTATGATGGTCGTATAACACCAAAATTATTCATATCTAAGCTTTGCACCAGCCACACAAATACGACAAACTCCACTTGTTCTTCGCCTATGTCAGCTTCGCCAAATAGCACACCCAGCACTGCCATAGACTCAACAACAATACAAGCCAGTCTTTGCTCCTCAATGCAACTGCAAACGCAAACAAGCATTGGAGAACCTATGTGCATTGCGAACAGTATTGACGAAGGAATATCGGTGTCAGAAAGTGAGACTGAAAAGGTACGAGCTGCCAACGACATCCAAGATGATGCCACTTTGATGGACGATATCAAAAGTGAAACATCTTCTATTGGTGGCTGTTCAAGTATGAGTATAGAGTCGTCATCATGTGATAGTGCCACGAAACCAAGTTTTCTAAATAAGTTAGTTGTGGAAGAGTGTGCCGCCAGCCTTGGCATGGGACAAAAACACTTTTTCATCAATAAGCAAGGTCTAAGTGGTGCCAAAAAATTCATAGTCAATCATGATAACATGGTCGGTATAAATGGCAATAGCAGCAGCAGTAGTAGTAGTAGTAGCAGTAATAGTAGCAGCGGTGGTGGCGGTAGTTGTAGCGGTGGTGGCGGCGGCGGTGAACAACAACAGGACAGCAATAATACAATTTCAAATGTGAGTCGTGAACCTTTAGTGTTGGAAAATAAAATTTAAAATTCTAAATAAAAGTTATATATTATAACTGAAAGGTCCGATTTAAACTTGCAACAACTTATTGGAATTTAAATAATTAAGCCATAGTCTATGTAATCTATAAATATGCGCAAATTATTATTCCGAGAAAAAAAAAAACATAGTACTTATGCTCAAACCTAAGCTTTTTTCCAAGCCATTCTTTCTAACTTCATTCATTCATTCAAATTATTGATCTTAAATTGTCTTTTTTTTCAATTTTTTTTTTTTTGCTTTTGTTCATAACCACATCTTATACGTGGATATCAACATTCACTTCTGAAATTTACTTCTCTTGTATGCGTTTCACAAAAATTGTTTATCTATATCCTTGAGTGTATATATAAAATTAATTTGTAATTAAAATTGTAAGTGAGAGGCAAGGTAAAGCAAAATGAAAACAACTTGCAATACATTCTAATTTAATAAAATTTCAAATCTTCTTCACTTTCTAGTACTACCTCTCACTATCTAATATATAGTTTTAAAACATATATATATATATATATATATATATATATATATATATGTATATATATGTATATGTGAATAGATTATTAATTAATATATTCGTAATTTAATTAAATTAAACTTTGTGAACTTTATATACATAAATATATATGTATATGTGCTTAAATATACATATATATATATATATATACATTATTATAAATATATACCATAACTGTTTAATACTTTCTAGACCTTAATATAACCTTAATATAACTATTAATCCAAAATATCAAGTCGACATTAAAATGCAAAAAATTTTAAATGCTAATGCGTTTGTTGTTGCCTGTTTTTTTCTTCTTATTTTTATTTATTTTTTTTTATTTTCCTTTTTTTATTCGGAATGATTTCGAGAAAATCTATAATATATATACAATTTAATAACTTATCTAATTATAATATTACATAAAAGTCGCTGTAGTGCATTTATCCGTTTATATAACACATAAAAGAGAGAGACAGAGAGATGTAGAAGTAGAGAGATAGATAATATAATAAAAGCACGGTTTAAAGCAATTCCTTAAATTAAAACGTATGCAAATAATTTTTATGCGTTTTGATATATTTTTCTTTGCTTTTCACATACAATTGCACTATAATTAACAAGGAAGGATATTCTTTCTTAACGTTTAACAGCTAATTATATAAATTATTTAATGAAAAAAGAAAAATACGAAAAAAAAAAACAAAAAAGAAAATTTAAGTCATAATCTCATATAATACTTTATTACTTACAAAAAAAATGCAACATTTTGGGAATGCTTGTATTCGATTCGTGTGTGGGAAGGAATGTAAAAAAAAGAAGAGACACGTAAAATGCATTGTAGTCTTCCATTCTGATATTTTCTCTTAGCGTAACTTTCAATTCAATTTTTCAATATAAACGTTTTAAAAATAAAACAAATTCAATTCATTTATCTAAGTATTATAATGTTTAACCATTTTTATGATGGCTAATATATGCAAAGAATAAAAAGCTTTCTTCTCCTCATTTGGAAAATGTATTAGAAAAAAAAAAAAGATAAAAAAAACTCTTATATATTCCTTCTAGAAATTACTTATTTTAGACGATTTGTATAAAACTATTTAAAAAAAAATTGTTCAATACATAAACATAACTGCATTCTTCCTTAAAACGGCTCTCTTAAACACATCCGCAATCTAATCTATTCATTTCCGTAATGTTTTATCATGAAATTCAAAAGTGTAAAAAAATAAATCATTTCCATTCAAAGACTACAATTAAAAAAAAATAAAAAAAAAAAAATAGAAGAAAAAAAATGCGTTCAGCAAAGTGGTTTTAGAAAATAAATGAGGTCTATTTCAATGAAAGATGAATTCGAGAAAAATCGATGGTTATCAAAAGGTTAACTAATTGGTAGCAAAGAAAAAAAAATGATAAAATGAAATCTGCTTAGGATTGATTCTTTGAAACGACCGCTTACAGTTTATCGAGATATTTATTTACATTTTGGACGTATCAGTCGACTTCTAACTGGCCGTAGGCTTTACGCCAGTATCACTTAAAGGCCAGTCACCCCTCCTGACAGTGCTTGAATCAAATTCTCGATAAATATGTTTGCTATTAATTTCTATATAGACCAATCACGTTATTTTTCCAGATTCCAGTTTTCTATTTTAATTTTAAGGCTGTGCACAGTCAAATTCAGATCGAGAAACGCTCTGGCGGAGTTGACTCTGGCTACTACTCTAATCGGAAATACCTATATCCTGTGGGATCAATAAAATTTTTACTTCCATGTATTACAAATGGGGGGAAAAATGGTAAGTGGGTTAAATGGAACAGCCATGATTTCTGGGAAACCAAATTTTACACATAAGCTAATTCTAAATGATTCACAATAGTTCTCAAACTTTTATTGTTTTTCGGTAGAGCTGCAGCATTTTTAAAAATGTCCATGAAAAAGTCAAAGAGGAGAAAATTCCACGAGAAAAAGGGCGGGTGTAGGGAGTTTTATTAAAAATAGAGATGGCATTTATGTCAGGTCTTTATTTATAGACCTTCATCGGAAAGCTGAGATTTCCAATCGTTTGTCACTTCTTTAACCAATTCCGAAGCGAATTTGTGTTTCTACTATGGTCTTCAAGAGGAAACTGAAAGCAGGCCTTGGGAAAAAGTTTCAGACTTTCAAACATTCAATAGATAAATTTGCAGCGTTTCTACTTAAGGAGCTATTTAACCTTTGCATGCATTTACACATACTGCTTCTGGATATTATGTAAAGGGTGAGTCCCACTCTTTGATTCCTTGCACATATTTTCGTTCACAATTGTTATATTTTCTTACATCTTCAACAACTAAGCCGAGGGTGATACGATACTAGATTTGCCATTGAACATCGTTTAACAAAAACAGTGCTTCAAGATTTGAAATTCCTCAGCAGGACAACTACGTCGATTGGAATTTCAATTGACTTTCCGAGACATGTTTTCAGCATATGTTAATTGGATATAGTAACAAAGTAAAAAAAACTTCAAATGCCGACGAACATATCCAATGAACACAATTTTCTTTCTGAAGGAAATTTGTAATGCTTTTTTCGCTAACGACTTGGTGGTATGCTATACTACATTTTAAACGACGAATTCAAGGAGAAAGAATACTAAAAAACATTCTGGATAAATATTATAGTAGGTAGTTTACAATTTCATCGACTTAGGGAGGCCACAACGTATTTGTACCTATTTTCAGATTTATAATAATTTCTTATCTGCTGCTTAAGTACCAAGTAAAGAAAAGATATTTTCTCTTTTATATTCCCTCACTTTTAACTGGTGTCTTCTTCATGTCCATCCAAATGTGCATCCAAGTCATCGCGATTTTTACAATGCCGTTTGCATATATAACATTCATACAATTGCGCCTTGGAATCATGTTGTTTCAAATGTTCATTGTAATTGTCGATTTCGTTGAAACGTTGTCCGCATTCACAACATTCTAGCCACTCGTCAGATGAGGAATCATCGTCGTTGGAATCATCGCGCATAATTCTTGATTTCTTGCAAGGACTCGCTTCGTTCGATACGAAAGGTGTTTCGTTATCATTATCATCGATTTCGATAGGATGCGAATTCCGGTGTTCGGTATATTGCAAGAAATCACGAAATTTTTGAGGACAACGTGAACACTTATACCAACGATCCCGTTGATGCGTAACCATATGTTTCTTAAGTGTGGAATATTCCCGAAACGGTTTACGACATTGGCTGCAACTAAATGGTTTCTCGCCGGTATGTATCATGTAGTGACGTTTCAAATTGTGACGTGAACCGAAAGCCCGATGACACAACGGGCAAGGAAATTCTTTACGCGTTATCATGCCCAATTGATTGTAACCTGGCCGATGAACAGCCGGTATATTATCTAACAGATGTTGAGCTTCCTGCACAGTACCGTTTGGAGGATTTGTGCTTGCCTGACTATCAATCATATTTGGCGATTGCGTTAAGGCTGGTGATGGTGTGCAACTACTTACAGTTGAATTGGGTGTAAAGTTTCGACTTGGCGATGTTTTAATTGCTGCTGATGTGGTTAATCTTGTATTATTTGAGTTTTGTGATGGTTTTTCAGGTGGAGAGCTCGAATCGCGTGATCTCATAGCAGCCATTATTACTGCGTTCTTTGATTGTGTACAACAATTAATGCATCGCGTGGGATCATTTTCGATTGGTGGGTACTCATGACATACCATGCACATAAAATTAACTTCATTAGCATGTCGGCGTCGATGTTTCTTCAGGTCGCTGAATTCTCGAAATTTACGATCACATAAATCGCAGCTAAAGGGACGTTCGCCTAAAGATTGAAAATGCATGCAAAGCATTGATAAACGATAAAGAAATTAGAAACACGCACTTAAGCTTATTGTAGTAACATCCAAATCTTTTTACTTACCAGTGTGAATCATCATATGACGTCGCAAGTTATAACTGGATTGAACTTTTTTGCCACACAAAAAACATTCGAAAAACACTCGTTCTCTTTGATCGCTGTAGTCGCTCCAGCGCACCAGTAAATGGTTATCCTGTTCCTGATCGTTAGTTTCATCATCCGATCCTAAAACGACAACTTCATCCGGACTCTTTTTACGGTCCAAGGTCCTTGCTTTATTGGCGTAAATTCTACTTTGTAGTCTCTCGTTGTCACTGCTATCATCATCGTCGTCGCACTGAAGTTCGCAACTAACAGCAGAAGCAACCAGAGGAAGAGAGTCATCATCGTCGTTATAAACATCGTTGTTCGTTGAATTACTGCTACTGTCAAGTAAGTCTATTTCAGCGACGATTTTCTGCTTAGACGTGTCGGTTTTCGTACTTTTTGATTTCACTTTCATAGATGTGACATTTGCTGCGCTATCTGGATATTTTGGAATTAAACTGATATCCAAGGATTTAGTTTGTCGTACTGCTAAGCTTATATCAGAATGCGAAGGGGTACGACGACTCGCTTGCCATTTTTCTGCTTGCTGCTTTATGCGTTTTAATCTTTCCCTTTCCTCTTCATCGTCCAGCTCGATTATCTCATAAACAACAGGTCGCGCTGGCGTAACGCCATCACTCGTTGTCGAGAATATCTTGGTTATTCTCGGCTCTTTTGTAGGTCGTGGAGCATTTTGTAAATGGCTTTCTTGTTGTAGTTGTTGTTTTTTCTGACCAATCTTTAAAAGAAAGTTTTTTATTTTCACATCATCAATTGATACAAAATTCTCTTCAGGCTCTTCGTACTCATACGAGGCATTTTCTTCCGTAGGAAAATGATGAAGTGGTGGAAGAAGTGATGTAGGCGGTGCAAGAGGTGGTCCAGGCGGAATTTGGTGGCGTAATGGAGGAGGAGGCGAAGTAACGCAACACGAAGACATGTTACAACAATAGCCGAGAGAGCAGTCACTACACGACGACGCGAGAGAATAATCAGAGTTGTTATTGCCTGATATAAAAGTTGAAGCTGAAGGCATTAAATTTTGCTGAATTGGATGAGCAGTTTTCACATTAGCAGAGCCCGATGAGTTATATTGTTGATGTAATTGATGATGATGATCGACAATCTTTAAAGTGGAATGTCCAGAATCGCCGCTTGTAGAGGACGACGGGCACTTAACTTTCATTAGGATTTCCATTGCCTTCTAAAACAAAGAGAAAGCAATGTTTGAACAAAAATTGTTTAACAAACTCAATAAAGGAAGGAATTAAATTCCGTACAAAGGACCATCGAGAAACGCTTATACTGCTTTGCAAGCAAAAAACTTCATCAAGACAAGAAAAAAAAAACGCCAGTTAATAAAGTTGATTGAATTCGGGCCACTTACTCATGCTTATATATACACACACATACTCAACTGAACATTCATTTGCGATATTTAATTAAAAGTCGCGCAACACGCAACCCGTAAATTTGTACATGTGTGGGTTTCTATTTATGTGCGAGCTATCGCCTGAGAAAATCCAAAACTAAAAGAAAACAGCGATTTTCCTTTACGTTGTTTTCCAGCAACTCTCGAAACACAACTGGATTTCACTGCATCACCATAACGCAAAAACACTGATGCACAGAGTACGACTTGACTGAATAAAGACAAAAAAAAAGCAAGAGCAGAAAAAACATTTTTTTTTGTTTCTACTCGACTAAGCACTCGACAAATGATGCCTACATATACATACTCAGGTATGTGATGTGCATGAACAAGAGCATATATATCGGTGTACAACTCGACAAACTAAGCCTATCAGCTCAGCGATCATGTATGGAAAAAATGACGTCGAAAACTAGATTCGCATTCAACAGGAAGACATTGGGCAAACTGGCAGGCAATTTTACACAGGAGAGGAATGCACACAAAGAGAGGCTCAACATTTTCAATTGTGCCTTGACAAACATATGCATAAAACTAAACGTACCGCTCAGCCAAAAACCAAAAGCCGAGTTAATCTTCTGATACATATACCGAAATCATTCAAGCACAATAAAGTTAAAATAACAACGATAACAACAACATAATATTCATGGTAACAAAAACACAGACATAAGAAAATTTCGTCGCGCATTCTGTATTTAATTGTACTACCTTGCTGTGCCAGAGTTATACCATGCAACAGAAGAACAGAGTCTTAACCGAACCTCCAAGACTACCAAAAACAGACCCAACACAATCTACGTTGTACAACAACAAGAAAAACGCAAATTCATACATTGCGTGCTAACTTGATTTTTCTTTAAGGCATAAACGCGAAAAACTCTACATATATATATATATATATATAGTACATAGCATATAAATGCTCACACAAACACACATACATGCACATACTTAATCCAAGCCAAATCACTGAAAAATTCGAAATGCTGAACTCACGTTTCGAGCGACGGACAATTTCCAAGCCCATAAGCAAATTACATGTACAACCACTTATTCATTATACACCACTTTACGATTCGACCAAGACGCCAAGCGAGTAAAACAACACTAATTGCTAATACGCTATGTTGGAGATTGGTACTCTTGCTGTGAGCGAAGGAAGGGTAAGGTGGTTGAAAAACCGTGAACCGTGCTCGATTTCTCCATTATCTCGACTTTAGCTGTTGTTCAAAACTGTTTTATACTTCTGTCTTTATTTATTTATTTTTTTTGTAGATGCTTACTTTGTTTATCTTGTTTTTTTCTACATTTCTGTTCTACTGTTTATCATCGCTGCAGCAAAATAAAATTCTTCCAGTTTTTCTTTTGCTTTTGATAAAAACTTATTTAAAACAGATTTAATGGCTTTATTTTTCTCAATTTGAATTTACATAAGATTTTTTTATATTTTTTTAGAATATTTTTTCTCTTATAAAATATATTTCAGTATTTCTTCTTTGACATTTACAATTTTCCTTTGGTTACGTTCTCACCGCTAAGGAGTTCTTACATATACGATATAAGCAACGCAAGAGTTTTTGTCAGAGTTGCCAAAAGCTACTTTATTTTTGCGCAAGTAAACTTGCAAAACTATCAAAATAGAATTTTACCGTTAAGTAAAAATGATCATAACTTGTTTTAAATCATTTTTGTTATTTAACCTTGTTTACTCTTACCAAAAAATTTAAATTTTTAAATCTTTCTTTAAAATGAATCTTCTTCTTCTTTAGAATGAAACCCAATACATTTTAAATTCGTTACATTTACTGATTAAAGAAAACCTTAGTAATAAATAATACCTGTTCTTCCTCGTCTTCGAAATGCAGAAAGTCGCAAATTTAGAAAATAATCCTGATGGTCTAGATATTAAACGAACCAAAAATAAGAAAGGAAACGGAAGGAAAGGGAGGAAGACACAAAGTGTATTCTTAAATAAAGTAATTTTTTATTCTATTAGAATGAAGTCTTATGGCAGATACTCACCCCTATTGGAAGGCTTCGTTATGTGTACAAAAATTCAACTCATTTCGTAACATGTTTACATGAAATTCTTTTTGCATTAGACTTATCTATGCGCCATGAAAGGGCAGGCGTATATTGCTTTTGCAATATATTTTATAACCGACTAAAATCATCCCGAAACTAATCTCCATCATTCCATTGGCTGCTTGTTTACCATTTCCGCATGAATAGCTGACTTGGTAAGAATCGTGACTACCAAGTTTTTGTTCGCAGGTTCAAATCTCAATGGAGTAGAGTACTTTGGTCGTACTTATAGTAAATGCTCAGTCGGTAAAGACATGCACCCGCTAAGATGCGTCCACTTCCGTGTTTCCTTCTCTTTCGTTACTTCTTTCTGACCAATATATCTCTTAGTGATTGATGATTGGCGGGACTGTCATTTTGTTTGTTTGATATTTTATTTTTTTGCTTATGTTAAAAACGGAGGCAATATTAGAAACAAAAGTTATGTTAAAAAAGCTACCGTATTGCACGAATGGAGAGATAAGAAACGGTCATGCTGAGCGTGCGCTATTGATGAACTGGCTTACCACCCTATTTGATAATGGTATTGAAGCCTTGGAGAAGCTTGTGGCAGAAAACGTATGTTATAACGGTTCACGGTCTCTAACAAAAAAGGACCTCGAATTGATTGGTTTCACAAACGAGAGAGGAAATCAGGAGTTATTTGGTTTATTTTTCTTAATTACATAATCAGAATTGCACCTACGACGAGTGTGCATAATTCTCTAAAGATTATTTTTGATCAATTTCTTATATCGTTTCTATTTCCTTCAGCATTTGTCATCTAAAAGAAGCGCAGACTTATAATCTCCATGCGTACCGGCTTAGCATCTGCTAACTGCAAATTACAGATTTTGTCACCGGACGATGTTATTCGAGGTGAAAAGTTTATTGCTAGCCAATTTGTTGTGGAAGCGAATTATATAGCCTCACAAATGGTATAAACGGAGAGTTGAAAGAATTGAAAGAAGTAAGATAAGATGTTTCAAGCAATATAATTATGTTTCCCTTAAAATATTATTAGATCATCTCCTCGAAGTTTGAACAATGATCACAAAATTCATCTTCGAATAGAAAGTTACGAAATGGAGTTCATAAGACTGTTTGGTTGCCATTAGGCTCACTATCTAGTATTGGCCCGTTTTTGGCATTGTACTATTGGAAATTGGACTGATTTGAGAAAGCGAAATAGGTTTCCTTTTTATCTTGCAGTACGAAATATGTCGACCTAACATCGAGCAAATCTTTAAATAAAAAAGTCGATTTTAAGAAGAGTTTAACCTAAAAAATTAAATTTATTTTGAAAACGTTTTATTTGCGCTTTATAACAAAGGAAAGTACGTCCTGTAGGTTTGCACACACGATGCCTAAGAAGCTAACTATTACTTAGGATTATACAACATTTATATCATAAACTATTTATACTATATTGTCAATGAAGTTAGTGCAGATGAATGTAAGACCTAACTTTTATTAGAAATATATATTGACCTCTTTCAAGATAAATACATTTACGCATACATATGTCATCTCTTTATAATATCGCTGTTCTATTTGTAGTAATCAAAGGTGTGAACACGAGATCCTTAAAAACAACTTCTTATCGGTCAGCTTTTTGTTAAACTGTTATTAAAGGTTTTAATATTTACCGGGATATTAGGTTAGGCCCTTCACTTGAATCCCTTTGGATCTTCAAACTGCTACCGCTTACTGTGTTTTTTGTGCGTTAGAACGCTGATTCCATCAAAGGATCCTCATGTTTCTCAAGTATTTTACGTACCAATATATGCTGGAGTATTTGAAATTTAACAAAATTTCCTTCTGGTAAAATATCTGTTGACTTACTGTCTGATTGAGGTCTCGAATGTCAGCAAGAACTCTTGTAAGACAACAGCATTAATTATTTCGTGATTTCAAACATTTGGTACGTACCTTTTACACTAGGTAAGAAGAGTGCCGGTACAATTCACGTCAGTTGTAAAGTTCAAAATTTTCGTCCTTATATTTTATTCGTTAGAGTGTCGTCTTGTTTTACATATTTCTTCTAGCACGGAACTTACTTTCCATATAACATAAAATTCTTTTCACGGTTTTCCATACCACCCTTGAGGTAACGTGATAGGCGCGTTGCCAATTGTTGGTTGGCTGCCCTATGCACTTGCACCGTTATAAAATTAACTTAAAACTATAATAATATAATATTTACAATAATAAATAAAGACCCGCTTGTTAATATAATGTAATACAAATATGTAATATATATGCGTGTAACATAGACATGCATAAGATAGGATAAACAAATAAATATATGGCGGTGTGCTGTTTAACAGTGGGTTGGGAGTGCGTTGGCTGGTGTGTTGATATTTGCAAAAGAAAAATATTGTCATTAGTGAATTTTATTTACAAAGATGACCATATACTTACATTGGCCTATAGAAGTATGGCATTCTTCTGAAGCGATGCGTGGAGGCGTATGCTTGTTTGTTAATCTAAAATAAAATAAAAAGAAATGAATAAATTATAAATAATAATATGGAAACATAAATACAAATTTACCTTTGGCATACAGTGGATGTTTCATTATGATGAGGAGGTGAGCGGAGGTGAATAGTTCTCTTTTAATTTAAAATAAATTAAAAATAAGTAAATAAGTGATATATAAATATAATATGTTTGTCAATATATATATCTTTACTTTTACCATATACACCCTTCGGCATACGGTGGGGGGTCTGCTGCATACAGATATGTATATGTGCTGGAACAGAATAAAAGTAAATGAACAAATGTTAGATATTGAAATATGTAATAATATATTTACCTTGGAATGACGTCACATTGAAGTCCAACGGCTCCCTGAAGTTTCTTCCTATCAGTAGTGTAAACAGCACGTATCCGAGTAAATTGATTCGGTGGGTACTGCTGCTACTGCAGGATTCTGCTGCCCCGGAGAAGGCAAGCCGTGTCGCCACTGTTGCCTGCACGCACTTGCCGATGATGTGTTGCCGCATGGCCGCATAGAATACGCCGTAGTCTTTCTGGAACACCTCGTGGACCTCTGGCGTCGGAAACTCCGGCTGCAGGTTTTTGCTGGTTATGGTCAAGTTACTTTTTTCAATGAAGTATTTACTTTATATAATTATTTATTTATTTATTTTTTTAAATATTCACTTAGCACAACACCAGTTCTGTAGAGCTATCATCAACCTCTACAAAATAGTTCAGCTTTAAAAAGAATACTTTAGAGCTATCATCAACCTTTAAAGGTCCCCTTTAAAGCCAACGTATAAATACAGGTTTCTTAAATAATGCTAACAAATAAAACAAACGCATGAGTCCCGACCGATTGAATACTTTAAGAAGAAGTCTATTATAATATATTATTTGCAATTATTTAATGAACAAATTGCTAAAAATTGCAAAACCACACAGACATTTATAATGCGATAACTACTTTCGAATCAAAAATTTTGGTCATATAGCAAATAATGTTTAAATTAGATTATTGGAAGCCCCCAAGATATGATAATATATTTGCAAACAAATGTATTTGTTCCCTTGCTTATACATACAGCTTGGTCCAAACGAGATTCTATCACTAGAAAATATGTTTTTTTTTTTTAATTCCCAATAATAGTTCTCCAAATCGATTTGTCTCTTCGGCCTACTATTACTACAGCAATTGTTCTTTTGTAATTGGAATGAAATTAGTTAAGGCTACAACTCGGGGTTTTTATGAGACCAGTATTTCCAATTTCAGTTCTCCTTACATTAGCTTTAACTTTGCTACATACACGTCGTGGAGCTTTAACAAACACAATGATGTCACAAAAAGTGCAATAACGCAAAGTGAGTTCATTTGTTTCGTATTTTACAAATTTGTATAAAACTAAAGTTATTTACTTAATTTTTGCCGAACTCTTCTTATAACTGTTCAAATCTGTTTGTGTGTTGAGTTGAGATTGACCATGCCGATACACTTGTGGCTTATATGTTCAGATAATAAACAGTAGTAATTATATATGTAAATAATAATATTGTTGGATACAATGCGAAGATCGATGAAACAGAATGACATCTTGCCCCTACTTTATTAACAGCACATTATAAGCTTGTAGAAGTAAACGATTTGAGAAACTTACGCACACTTTAATACGATGGATCTAATACAATATATAGGTGTGGACTGATGCAATATATAGGTGTCGATATTAGGTGTCATAAAAGGCTTAGTTCTCACTTTAACTTGAGAAGTCATATCAAACGAATGCATGGAGCAATGTTACCAGCCAAAATGATTTTGAATGATTTTGTGAGAAAAACCTCCATGGAGAGTGATGGCAATAAGAATTTACAAACATCCGATGGAACTGATCTGCAAACAGATCGACTATCTTTAAAAACTTACGATTTTGGCTATAATTCAGACTCAGCGGAGATAAATTAGTGTTAACCTAAATTTTCGTTTTCGATAGTACAATAAATTTTGAAGAATAATCGCCTGGGGTCTATATGAGTATTTAATTAAAGTTCACACCTCCTAAATTTACAGAAAGGCTAATTTTTTTCAGTAAAGTGAGAAACAATATTATATGAACATGTAGAGTAAAAGCTTGCATATCGTTGATTGTAATATTAATAATCATTTTTGACAATATATTTGTGCTTCGATTTTGTGATGTTAATGGGAGGACGTTGTTTTATTTAACAAATTTTTAAGGAATATTGAAGGATCTCCTTTCCCTTATCGGAAAACTTACCATTTTCCTCTACAACGCTGTAAATTCTCTATATGCTAAACAAACACGTCTTTCCAAAATGTTTTCTCTTAAGACAGAATGCTCAGATTGGTAACGTGCTGGGCCTTATAAGACTATTAAAGACAAGCTAAGAGATCATAATAAACTTAGAAAACTTCTTTTGCTTACTTGGGCATGGGAAACAAAGGCTCTCTCAGAAACAGTCAATCAATCAGCCACCATAGCCAGATTATATTTCTGCAAATTATTCAAATTATGCCATTCTTTAGCCTCTTGTTGTTTGTTATGTAATATTAATGTTAGTACCGCATTTCCCAAGTAGTTCACGGTTTAAGGCGTTCGCCCCATATCCAACAATAGACAATGTGTGGATGTATTCAAGCTCCTTTACTAGGGTCATACTCCAAGATACATTGCTCAATAGTTTGAAAATTATCCAGAATTTTTCCTTCCTTAAACCGATGTTGTTGTAATTTACGTGTTTTGAAATTGGTTTACGTCGGCCGCTTTGGAATAAAGTCCAAGGCGGCAACTGGTCTAAGTTGTCAACCCTCTTTCGTAGTAAGGAAATTTTCTTTGACGGCAACACCAGGCCGTCCGTTATCCAAAAAAAAAGGAAAAATGATTGATTCTTAACTTTTATACATCTTCATTTACATACATCAAACGGCATATTGTTGATGAGCATGTTGTTAGTGCCGCCACTATGAATAAATACCGCAGGTGTACAATATATTTACATTTTGTAGCAAATTTGTGCAGAAGCTAGAACTGGAAAATGAAAGTTTCATTTACTTTTAGCAAACTTACTTAGAGAAATTACTCAAACATTTACTCCAAGTAATCTATTGTCAGTTAGACGCCTTTCATCATTTTTCATCTAAGCTTATCTGTGAAGTTCTTCTTTGGTTACTTTAACAAACACGCTTTGAATCATTCACTTACTAGTTCTTTCACGAATTCATTTATTCACTCCTTCCTATATTCAATCTTTCATTCATTCACACATTCACTCATTCATTTATTTATTGTCGCATTCGTTCATTAATCCATTCATTCATCTTTCCTGTATACATAGATTATATTAATTTAAGAAAGAAAAGAGATTCCAATGAGAACACTAACATAGATAAAATATATTTCATTTGGCAGTAAAATACTTGCAAAATGTTTGTATATCAATGCCAATAATGTATTAAAAATCTTTGAAAAAACCAAATACTAGACATCTTATAAATTAAATACATTCTAAGCTAATGCCGCTTGATTTGTTAACAAAGTAGCTGGTAACTCAGGAAACACCAACGAGTTTCCCAGGGAAACTATATGAGTCTGAGATGAGTCTACTTGTCAATATATAAAAATAGATGCGCGAAATGAACGTACTCATGAACGTACGTGTTAATCTCTTACAATTTCTTTATATATCTTAAATTTATTTAACACTATAATAATTTTTAATACAATATGAAAATTAATTTTTTGGATAATTTTTGGCGTTTTTTGTTTTATACTCTTTCGTAGAATTTTTTTATATATTTTAAATTTATTTATCACTGTAGTAATTTTTAATACAACATAAAATTTTATTTGGTAACTTCTCTGTGCACTTGTAAAACGGCTTTGATTTCTCGCTAAAACCCGTTAGCTGTTTTTTTTCGTTTACAAGGTTTATAAAAAAAGTACCAAGCATGGAGAACAGAGAGACCACAGGGTTGCTTTCAATAAATTGCAACACTTCAATTTCTGTTAAAGTGTGAGAAATTGATATCCGATTTCTGTTAGTGTGAGAAATTAAGGTCCGAAATTTATATATCTTTTTGATTGTAATAATTTTTGTTATGTTTGTTTTGCTGTAGTGCAGGCACTTCTAAAAGAACTCAAAACACTGCTATAGTATGTAGCAGCCTCTGTGGCTGATGATGAGCCTAAGTTAAAGATGCTTTTCTGAGGATCTGATGCAGTGCCACTTTCTCTTGATGAAATTCAGCCGCATCGGCATTATTAATACATGCCAGGTTAGCCTGAGTCAGTGATGAGCAATTCTGGGATGAGACCGGTATTATTGTGTCTATGCTACCGATACCTGCGTAGATAATAAAAAAGCTTCTAAAAGTTGGACTCTATTCGAGAGATTTCTCGAGTATTTGGTAATATAATAATAAAAAAAAAATTGACTCATGAATGCTCGGCATTGTCCCCGCGAAAAGCGAGGCATAGGTGCCTCGGATCGTGCCCTTCATTTTCCTATGATCTTAGGGCGCCAATATGTATTGTTTTAAAAGTTAACACTTTATTTATATATTTTTATTAAATTTACCTTTTTTGCAACTTAGTACTAGTGTGAGTATATTAGTATTTTACGTTACGTTAGCAAAAAGAAAAAACAAAGACTATAATCTATTTTTATCACTTAAGAAAATGTAGAACCATTTGTATGCATAACGTAAGCGGCTATTCGTTAATCAAGGAGGCAAAAATTCAAATGCTTATAAATTGCAAATATATGGAGAAATGCTTAAAATAAATTAGCAAACTTTAGAAATAATGCTGTATGCTTTTCAACGTCCCGCACCGCATTCGTTTCTTATGTTAGCCATAGAGATCAAATGTTAATTATTGTACGTGGGTGGTTACGTATATGTATGCAAGAGTGATGACGTTATCGATGATCATTAGTTCATTTTTAAACAATTTATATGTAATACAAGCGCACCACAGATTTGGTTATGAGTGTGTCGTTGTCATAGAAACTGGTTTGTATTGTAACGTTTCCGTTCAACACCTTCGCGGGCATCATTTGGGATTCTGGAGCAGCTTCAATCGTTGACTGCCAAGTGTTCGTTGTGTTTGCTCCTACCCAGCCCATTTCGAAGAACCACTCTTCCATTATACGTCCTTTGAATAAAACTTTTTGATCCAATCGGAAATTTTCCATTGCTTCAATAGTACTGAAATTAATTTCTCGTGAAACAGCTCTCAAATCTAAAAATCTTCACAGGTACACGAGCTTCATGTTCAATATCAGGAGATGAGAAATCTTTGTTCTCCTGCCAAATGACCTTCCCCGTATCAGCAATCCCTTAAAATCATGTAGTTGATTTGAAAACCTTTATGAATTTTCTCGCCCCGATCGCCTTGTTCGGTGGAAGCTGCAGAAGTGTCATCGGATCCCATTTTTTATATATTTTCTGGATATAAAATCGCTTTTTTCCAAACCTAAAATAGCTGTTTTCTTTTTCTTTTTCTCTTTTTTTTTGTTTTTGTTTTGTTTATATGAATGGATTGAGCCTGTTGACAATAACACTAATCCATTCAGTAAGGTTTTGAGCTTTGGTTATTTGTTTATCCTATGCTTTTTATAAATGTTGTCGACGAAATATGATGATGTATTAATTGATTAGTTATGGTTTAGTTAGGTCAATGTTGAATTAAAATGAAAATTAAGTTTGATAAAAGAAGTCAGCTGCTTGAGATGAGCGTTGTTGCCAGCACGAAAGATTTCAGAAAAATAGTTACACATACTGAAAATATTGAAAGCCCATCTAACGATTTCAAATTTTCTGCATCCAAAAATGAAGTGTTCAGCCGACCCTACCATGCCGCACTCCTCGGGTCATCTTTAAGAAGACATTGTCGCGTGTTTCATCACTCACAAGTCTGTTAAGCATTTTAGTTTGCCATGTCGTGAAGATAGTATTCGACAAGGGATGAAGAGTCATGAATCTCATATAAGAGACGACCACTTATTGACTGAGCTATCTCATGATATTTTACCTTCCAATCCTGCACAACATTATCCTGGATTAGGCGAAGAGCATCTTTGGCAGAATATTTGGCAGATAGGGTTATACCATCAACTTCCCTTGCATGCATATCAGACCAAAGTGATCCGGCATCCCAATTACGTGACATTCATCAATAAGAGTGTTATTTAGCATGTCATAGATTTCAAAAACGACAATGAACCTTATTCGCTTTTAAGTGAGGTCAAGACCGTCGGAAAAGGCTACATTGGCATTCGATCTGGCCAGAAAGACGACCAGCAAGATCTTCGATAAAGGTAGGTGCTTTCATCAGTTCCTTTACGCCTTCTCAGAAAATGGTAGTTCATTCGAGATGCATCTAGAAGATTAGACCTGCAAGAATTATCTCCAAATAATCCTCCCAGTATATTTAGTTTTCATTTCATAAGTCAGTTTATTAAAACTGTAATAATTTGGTAATTTTTCTTTAGAAGCAAAAGCAACGGCAAGAGCGACGAACGCTTTCGGAGTTACCGCAAAAAGTAAAAGTCAGTGAATTTTAAGACTTGCAACACCGCTATTTTGTGGCTAATTTAATACATAAAACATTGTAAATAAAATGTAAATAAAAATGAGAAGGATTTACGTAGGACTTTTGTAAAATTCACAAAAGGGTTGCCAATTCGTAAGAAAACAGGCCGAACGGAATTGTAAACATGAAGAGTAAAATAAATATTTTGAAACGTCAGAATCAACATGTTTGTATAAATATTGACGACTTAAAATCACATTCATACTCCGCGCGTCAACTCCTCATTTGGCGCCATGTGCCAACTTTTAACAACAACAGTTAACGTGGCGATTCCTCATCGAAAGACGAGGACACAAATTCATCTTCTGCCACAATTTTTAGTTAATTTGTGCAAAACCCAAATTTATTTTACGAGTTTCATTATAAAATCGTTGGCTATTTGAAGTTTATTTTAAGATTATTATTACAGAAAGTTTTTCTTTTATTCTCTAATAAATTAACTATTAAATATACGGTTTCCTTTTTAAAAAATTAGTATTAGAAACCAAATCATTACGTAGCAAAGGGATGAGGAACGGCTACCACATCATCTTGTAGACGATCGTCTTGTTCGCTGGAAGATGCAGAAGTATAATCGGGGATTCCATTTTTTATAAATTTTGTGGGTACAACTGTGAAAGCAATTATGCTTATAAATGACAAAACATACTACATAACCAGAGATGCCAAACCATGTAATTAGCTACAATTTACAGATGATTAGTAGTAAACAAAGATAAGAAACGTTCTCTTTAAAATTGTTTCATGTGAATTATCTGCGAATAGCAACAGCTGTTTAAAACAACTGACGTTTCTTGTTTGTTTATTTACAGGAATAAATCGATTTAGTGTAACATTCAAGATGATTATATACGGAGTTTATATTGTTAGTAAATCTGGTGGTCTAATATTTAATTTAGATAACAACGCAAATATGCTGCGTATTGAACACGAAAAAACATTCACATACCCTCTAGATATTATTTTGGATTACAGTCCCAAAAAAGTTTCTGTGGTCTTCAATCGTAAAGATGGTATTAATGGTAAGTTGTTTTTAACCTTGTTTGTAATGTCAGCTTACAGTATTTTCACTATTTAGTCGGCCATATATTAGTCGCTGTAAATGGCATGGTGGTGAACGGTGCCACTTTAGAAGATGGCCGTGATGTGAAAACTCTTTTGGAAACTGCAGATAATTATCCGTTAAATTTAAAATTCGGTCGTCCTAAAATGACTACCAACGAAAAGATATTTTTAGCGAGCATGTTTTATCCGTTGTTTGCCATTGCAAGTCAACTAAGTCCCGAAAATAAGAGTTCGGGAATAGAATTGCTTGAAACAGACACCTTTACGTTGCATTGTTTTCAAACATTGACTGGCGTCAAATTTATAGTGGTTAGTGAAACTGGCTTGGTTGGTATGGACATTTTGTTACGGAAAATTTACGAACTTTACTCGGACTATGCTCTTAAAAATCCATTTTATTCATTGGAAATGCCAATACGTTGCGAGCTTTTTGATAGTAAATTACAACTCTTGTTGGATATGATAGAAAAAACCGGAATAAATAATTTAGATAAATAGATTGCAAATAAATGTATGTTTACTGAGAAACTATCATGCTTTCCTTTCCAATTATTAATAACGGCAAATAATTTTTGGGAGTGGTCATTTGTATATTTTTATGCTTAATATTTTGTGCTTTAGAAGAAACTCATTAAAAAGCTTAAATTAGTTAAAATATAGCAAAAAATAAATATAAAAACTTAATACTAAATTGCACCACAAAAACGAAAGAGAAAAAAAAAGAAAGCAAAGAGCAAATGCTTTAGAAGAATGTTAAGTGTCCTTGACGTGACAATGGTATGCACGCGAATTATGTGGTAAAATAAATACATGATAATACAGCAAAACTAAGTTAATTTTTTTAAGTCGAATAAAGAGTTGACGAATAGCTTCATTTATTGACTAGACCTCTGGCTTTGGGATAAGCAGAAGGAGGCTTTTTCAACTGCGAACGTCCAGTTGGTGGTCTCCTATTAGAATCCAATGCAGCTGTTGAGGACACACCATTGATAATACGGGTAGATTTTGTATTCCTTGAACTTGAGTTGTTCAATGCATGACCATGCCCATTCGTGGTCGCAGCCGTGGCCGCACTGGCATTGGCATTAATTATGCTCTCCAGTCGGCTACGTATGGAGTTTGTGTGCGCGTCTACTATATCAATATCGTCTCCTGTTTGCATGGCTTGGGCTAGTACCGCCTGTAAAGAAGCAGAGATTTTCGGAGATCGGTACTCTTGAGTTGTGCGACATGGCATTTCCAATTCATAGGATACTATGTTTTCACTTTTGAAACGTAATGCTGCCTCGTTCGAACCGGACTTGGCTTCTAGTAAAGCATATTCCGATATGGGCCGACGCCGTTGGGGATGAGAGACTGGTCGTTTGTTGCTGTAAATTCCGTCACAATTAAGAGGTAAAGTTGAAAATTTCCATTCTTCTTGTTCTTCGTCGTATTTAGCTTGTGTATAAAGTCTTTGCTTCACTTCTATTGGTACGAAGTTGTCAATAATCAATAATTGACGTTTTAATTCCTTGACAAGTTCATTTTGAGCCATTTCCAGCTCCCTCAAATCCTGGTTATGCTCATATTTGCAGTCATTTAACTCTTGTTGCAAGGCCAAATATTTAGCATAACATTTAGAAAGTTTACGTTTCTTTAAGTCGACTTCCTGCTCCAATGATGTCACTGTCTCTCTTATTTCCAAAGTAGTTTCCTCTTGCAATTCTAATTTTTGCTGCATCTCAATTTCACGTTTTTTGCGCTCCGCTATTTCCACCAGCTTTTTTTCCAGTTCAATTTGACGTTCGCTGTAAGTATCAAGTAAATTTTTGCCACCTTGCACAAGTTGCGATTCGAGCTCCGCAAGTTTAGCAGCCAATTTCGCAGTCTCCAATCGCTCACATTCTAGCTGATCATTAGTTTTTGCCACCTCTTCTTCTACTTCGTTTTCTTTGTCTGATTCGATTTCTTTTTCCTCTCTTCCAGGATCGTTTTCAGCTGTAAAGTGGTTCGCGGTTGTTTCCTCCAATTCACGGCGTAGTTTTTCTTTCTTTTCTATTTTTGGCTTTTTCAAAGTTCTTTTAACTGGTTTTTCTACTTTTTGCTGCAGTTGCTTAGAACCTATTAAACGCTTGAGACGCTCAATTTCTTCCTGATATTCCTTAAGCTTCGCATCTTGTGGATCTTCGTTCTTAACCGGTTGATTTTGTATGGCCTTAGCACGCGAAGCGTACCGCAATGTGGTTAAAGTTTCATTGTAATTATACGCTGAGGGTCCAACATTTGCAATCATAATGGTTTTAGAATTACCCCCCAAAGAGTCTTGAAGCAAACGAGTCAGTTTTGAGTCCCGATAGGGAACGTGAGGAGATCCCTCAGCTAAAGCCGATATAACGTTGCCCAAGGATGACAAAGCCAAATTAATTTTGCTCGCCTCTTTTAGTCTTTCAGCGGAGGCCCCAGTCTTTGTCTGGCGCTCACTTCCAGCTAAATCAATAAGATTTAATTTTCCCACTTTTATGGTGTTCGTGGCGATGTCGCACATTTCTATCTTAATCATAAAAATGGCATGAGATCTAAAACAAAATAAAAAATTTTATTATCTTATTCGCTCTTTCATTTCCTATCATTTTCCACCTGGAGCTGTGTTCGTTCATATTAGTAAAGCCAATGGTACGATTTTTGTTTCCCATTCTCATCACGTTCATCATGTCGTCTACACTTTTGCAGGTGATAGCATGCAAATTTGGCACGTAAACGCCAGAACCGCTTTCTCTTACTTCCAAATGTTTAGAGTTGGGTTTTAAGAGATCTCTTAATTCTTCCATGTAGATTTCTAAATATGAAACATCGACTAGAAACTGGAAATTCTCAGTACGATTGATATGCAGCCAAATTTGCTCAAACGTTCTTGGAATAATGCCGACGAGCTCATCATTGCCGCGTATACCCTCCATAGTAAAGGTCTTTCCTGTGCCCGTTTGACCGTAAGCAAAAATGCAACCATTATAACCTTCAAGCACGGAGCTGACCAAAGGAAACACAACCTCATTGTAGACGGTAGTCTGGGATGCTCCGGCGTCGTAAACCGCATCGTAGGTAAACATTTTGCGTTGCTCCTTGTACGAGTCAGAAATGCTAGCGATTTCAATAACTCCACGATTCGGGTAAACGGTAACAACTTCTTCGGAACCCTCTGTGCGCTCACGGTTGCTCATGGGTCTGCATCTTACAACTACCTGGACGCATTCATTAAGTGTTTGGTTACCACCGGTACCAGGTCTTCTTGTTTTAGCACTCATTGTAACACGATAGGATTTCTACGGCTAGTTTGTGGTTGTCGTAACAACTGTCAAACAAAACAATTGAAAAGGAAAAGAGAAATAAATGGTAAAAATCAATAATCACATGTACGGTTATTTATATTAATGAATGGACGCTTATATCTATAAACGCCGGAATTAGCGGAGGCATAGTGAGCTCTATGCACCTGAAGAAGTTAATGCAGATGACCTTGGGGTGCTTACGAAAAAAACCTGACAAAAATAAAACATTACTCACCGCTTTTGCTTTTTGTAGGCCAATGTTTTATACGCTTTCTATAATAATTTTTTTATAAAAGTATGCCGCCGTGGAAAAGTTTTATAAAAATATTTTACATTTTTTATTGTCTTTCTCAGTATTTCATTTGATAAAAATCAATTTTTTAACATTCTTTAACAACCACCAACTGCAAAAATTTGTACATCTAACACTGTGTATTTCGTCTTCTTATTTTTTAACAGCGACAAATCACAATAGACGCTTTTCATGATTGCCGGGTTTTTTCAATCGAATTATTATGATCAAACAATAAAAATTAAAATAAACCCTGGCAAGCCTTCTAAGCGGCGTAAAAAATATTTTGCAGTTCGTTGTTATTAGTAAAAATTCCAAAAAAAAAGAGGAGAAATTTATTCAAAAGGTTTAAGAAGACATCCTCAGCCTAATTGAGAGTTTAGTGTCTTCACATATAAAGTATTACAAATTGATTGATCCCGGCCTTGATAGAAACTCGTGTTTAATGGTTTAAACTAACAACTTGGCTTTGAGCGGAAGAAAAACGAAAATAAAATCAATATGGATCAAATGTTGAGTCCCGGATTTTCTATACCCAGTATTGGTACACCTTTGCATCAAATGGAAGCAGATCAACAAATTATAGCGAATCCTGTTTATCATCCATCGGCGGCAAATAACAGCGGCTTGAATACTGGGAATGGTCACGCACTTCACACTGGAAATAATGGCACAACGAGTAACAATATATATAGTCATGACTTAAATCATATAATGGGGGCCGGAAATACACCATCGTCAAACACCGGCAATGGTAGCGCTGCGCATAAACAAATGCAGCCGTTCCAGTCCACTTATCAAAATTCAACAACAAACAACAGTAGTGCTACTAGTGCTAGCGGTGGTGGTGGAAATAATAGTGGTACTAGCGCGAGTAACACTAGCAACGCAGCTAATGCCCCTCAATTACTGATGCAGCCACAAACACCAGTAAGCCACCGTTTGCACTAAGCCAAATAATTGCTTAACAAAACCGTCTGTTTTCAGCAAAGCCTTATGTCACCGATGATTCCAATGAGCGAATGTCCTGAAAATTTAAGTTTAAGTAAAATACACCAAACCATGGGTCCTGCGACACCTATGACACCAATGACGCCGGGGTCTGCAGATCCTGGAATATTGCCCCAATTACAGTATGTTATGTTATACTATGTCTCTGTCAAATCTTGTGTTCTTAACTTCTCTTAAAATCAATTACTAGAAACATTGTATCCACCGTTAATTTATGCTGCAAATTGGATCTTAAAAAGATAGCTTTGCATGCTCGTAATGCCGAATATAATCCCAAACGTTTTGCGGCGGTAATTATGCGTATCAGAGAACCTCGAACGACTGCTTTGATATTCTCTTCGGGTAAAATGGTTTGCACTGGAGCTAAAAGTGAAGATGACTCCCGACTGGCTGCCCGCAAATATGCGCGTATTATACAAAAATTGGGATTTCCAGTAAGTTCATTTGATGTTAGTATACTTCAAGTATTGTCTCATAGTTAACATTTCAGGCCAAATTCTTGGATTTTAAAATTCAAAACATGGTCGGATCGTGCGATGTTAAATTCCCTATACGACTGGAAGGTTTGGTGCTCACTCATTGTAACTTTAGTTCTTACGAGCCTGAACTTTTTCCGGGCCTTATTTATCGCATGGTGCGACCTCGCATTGTACTCTTGATCTTCGTATCTGGCAAAGTAGTACTGACCGGAGCTAAAGTGCGCACTGAAATCTATGAAGCTTTTGATAAAATATTTCCTATTCTGAAAAAATTTAAAAAGCAATCTTAACAGAGTGATTCGATACTAATGGTTTTTTTTTCCGTTGGAATTTGCTTTCTAATCCAATAAAGTCTGTGTTCTCCTAGAGATTTATTTGTCGAGTCTAATGAGAATATTTATTTAACAAGAGTAAAGAAAAAGCTTGACTTTCCATATTAGTTTGTTATAAAGTATTTATTATACGACCTTTGCACAACTGACTTTCTGAGCTTTTAAATGTGACAGATACATTTAAAGTTTATGCACAAGTAGTTGCGCAGTCGTATTTTAAACTATTCTCAAAAAAAAAAAACCAAAAACTTTACTTGTGTAATATGTTGGAAATAGGCGGCTTTTACAAACATTGAGCCATGAGCCCTCCCAGGTTATCGAACTCAATCTTTTCGGTAATGTTCTTGGTTTTAATTTTATCGTCTTGTGCTGCTATAAATATTAGGCTTCCCTGATGTTTCCAGCCATATTTTTTCATCCATTGGTCCAAAGTTGAATCTAAAAGATGAAGGCTTAGAAATTCTCTTCTAATCTTTCCTATTTATTATTCAATATTTACTAACCTTCGATACCTCCTAATAGTTCCTTTAATAATTCCTTCCTAATAGTTTGGAAGGTAGTACCAACGACATGGCATACGAACTTGCGTATAGAATCGTGGAAGCCGTTAATATGTCGGAATAAAGTTTGATTAACTTCCGCTCTTTGCCAGAATAAAGTGAAATCAGCTCGCTCTAATATATCAGCTAAATTGATTATAATTTGAACCGTTTCATCTTTCATCTGTTGTGGTAGCAACAAACATTTCGCCATAACGAAATCAGTGTGCGGCAAGTTAGTTAAGCATTTCAAGAGGATCGTATAAGTAATATCGAAATTCAACATATGTGGATTGAATTGATACAACTTCAAAACGGCTAGATTAGCTTCCAAATCGTAAGTATTACCTCTAGCTTGATCTTCAACATACGCTTCCAAAGTCTTTAAATGGTCGGGATTGTATCTGAAAATTATGACTTTTAGGTTATGTTCTCAAAATTTAATTAAATTCATAGTTTACCTTTCAATGCAACCTAACATTTCTTGGATGGTCTGACTTTGACCATTTTCCATTGTCACCATATGTGGCATGCTGTTTAAGAGTAAATGTTTCCAATTTTTCACAAAACAAGAAAATAATAAATGACAAACAAATTGCACAAAATAACACCTGAATCGTTGAACAACATAAACCAGAATATGTTAGAGGTGCCAACTCATCATTTTACGCAATCTTTTGTCGATTTTCTTCCCTTCAGTAAGAGCTAAGGCCTTATGTAGATAAAACGGTTTCTTATTTCCAGGAAATTAATTACGTATGAAAAATGTAGAGGGTAATCACGTAGTTGAAAGTTAGCTTTCATTTCCGCTTTCATCTGTTTTTGCTAAACAGCTGAAAATCTAAGTGAGAGTTCAATTTTTCGTACGTGATTACCCCTAATTTTCGCTGTTGCACTCAGCGGTCTAAAGCGGAAGCTAACTTTCAGCTACGTGATTACTCTCCAGGTTTGCGTACGCGCTAAGGAGGATGACAAATATGGCGGAGAATCGGTTACACCAAGTGTTTGTGATAAGAAACTTAACCTCACAAAGCACCCTGTGATTGCCATGCCAAGTTTTTTATATCCTACAATTCTTTTGGTACAGGGTATAGTAGGTTCGTGCGGACGTATTTTCCAAGCAAAAGCGCTTAAAGTGCCCTTTTTATACATTGTAGGAAATGAATCTGAATCGATCTAAGCCTGTCTGGCCGTCTGATGTCTGTCTATGAAAATTATGTTCCAGCGACAGGTCGTTCAGGTGATGTCCCCTATTGGTGTAACATCGTGACGTTCAGAAAGAAGTGAGGAAAGAGGAGGAGATGCCGCAGTCTAGTGGGTGCATGTCCAATCAGTAAGTGTTGTGCCATTCCCGACCGAGCATTCATTATAGCTGCGACCAAATATGTTCTAACGCGCTTAGAGCTAAATTCCCGAACTCTGACTTCATTGTCGTGAATCTTATCTACTCGGCTACTCGGCTACTCATGCGGAAAATTTGGTTATCATGTCACGACAGCGAGCACTATTACTTGTTACTGTCTGACCATCCAACTCGCACCAGACACTAGAATGTTGCGGACGCTTTCGTTTCTCTAAAATCACTCACTATTGGATTTTCTGACTCGCAAATGCGCAAATTTTATCGCTTAACCGAGCTATCAAGATGAGAGGACTACTTTATTCGAAATATCAGCATTCACTTATTGTGGTTTCAAAACCAATGAAAACACTTTATTGTTTCGCGTAGTGCTCGATTTTTAATCATTTTGAACTGTCAACTGGTGTGCTTTGTTTGTTTTTTTTATCGGTAACACTTTACCGCACAAATGGTAAAAAATTTAAATCTCTCATGATTTTTGGGATACCTTATGTATGAGTGCTCAGAGTACATAGCGAGAAGAATAATTTCTGGTCGAGTCAAATGTAATGATCATAAAAAAGTTTGTCTGCCCATGTGTCCGCCTTGTATTCTTGTGTTCAACTTAGAGATCGCAATTTTTCAGATATTTTGATGAAACTTGGTGCACCGTCATGTTTTGGTCTAAGGACAAATCCTACTGAAAGTGATTCGGATTGGACCATTTCTTCGACTACTCCTCATATAATGATCACATAATGTCGTATTTGGAGCAGTCGTTATATGAAAAGCATTAGGGTGTTGTAGGACGTTTAAAGGTTGGGATGTGACCCACTACAATCTCTTTTTATTTCTTTCTCTTAAATTGCTTTAAAAGATGTTTTATAGAATTTAGACTTATGGCTTTTTTTATGCACTTACTATCGCAGTTCTAATTGATCCGACTTAAGACCATCAAAGTAGGGAAAGGGAGTGAGCGAGAGTGAGTTAAAGAGTACAACGGTGCAATAGGGATCATAACTAATAGCAAATAATTGCTAGTAGAAGATTAAAATTTAATACGTGTTGTTAAGCCAAGTTCCCTTTAACTTTCTAGTATGCATCCTTTAACTAGGAAATCACTCTATTGTGTGTTTTGTATAATATGCAAAAAAGAAAAGCCCGGACAGACAGACCATCATACTATTAGAAGAAGTCTTGGCAGATGTACGCATATACGGTGCGTGCGTATGTAACGAAAAGGCTAAGAAGGCAACTACTGCAAGGATTTATTGTATTGCATTGTTTAACTCCTTCTAAGCAGAGTTGTTTGGTCACATGCTGAGCGGGAGGATCTCATTACTTTTAAAAGGATTTCAATTAAATTATAAATTGAGGACACAAAACAATTGAAACATTATTGAGATCACTTAAGGAAGGGAAAGAAAAACAAATTTTGAAATTTAATACAAACTTAACAAGAGAAACTAACCCACACACACACACACACGCACATATACACATGCCAAAGCAAGGACATAGATGTGTCTACGTCATATATATATATGTATATTAATATTTAGTGCAGATTATAATTTCGAATGAGTTTAAATGATTAAAATGTGAATAAATTCTGTAGGCGGTGAGGATTAACTGAGAGATAAATCTTAAGCTCATAACTAGTTCCGTATTATTAATGTTAAGCTGGAGGGCGGTATATGTTCTTAAAATGCTTCTTTTTTTTTTTCTTGGTTTCTCTTTACTCTAATCAGTGTTAATTAAATTCACCGCAAATCGTTATACAGCGACGCTACGATACCTCTCGACTTCGCATCATAAAAAGAGGAAAGAAAAACAAAAATCTCAATTATAAGCATTTGACAGCTTGATAAGAAAATAATGCGTTCGCGCTAGCCTCGTTTAGTGTTGAATGATTGGCAGCGTGCGTTTCTTCATGCATTGATGTTTGCAAATGACAGGATAACGAGATTTTCAAGTGGATATGTTGTCTGACTTCTTTTTTAATAGGTTTCAGTTTCACACCCTTTTCCATATTTTTTTTATGATTTCATTTATATGATAGCGCGCTTCGCCAGTATCGGCCAGGACCGCAAATCGTTAGGGGAGAAAGGGAGCGAGAGAGATATGCATTGAGAGAGAGAGAGAGAGAGAGAGAGAGAGAGGGTGAGAAGGCAAGAGCAAAAGAGGGGGGGAGGAAAAGAGTAAGTGGTTGTTCCGCGTCAAGTGGCCAACTGTAAAAATACAACATCTAATAAGCATATGTGCCTTTATGTGTGTACCTGTGTACATGTATGCGCTTGGGCCTGTATTTTATTTACACGCAGTAATATTTTTGCATTTGATTGTTTCCTTTAACTATAGAAGTTTCTAATCCCAATGGGTTTTGAATAAATGCAATCGTGCATAGATAAATTTTTAATATTTAAATCTTGCGGATTTTTCTATTTTAAGATTTAAAAAAGAATTTCTTTATTTTTATTTGTTTTTTATTTGTTTTTTTTTTTTTTTTGTTTTGGAGGCATATGTAGAATTAAAAATCTTTTCACACAATTAGTAAAGCGAACATCTTTTTGCCCAAAAAAAAAAAAAAAAAAAAAAAAATAGCACAAATAACGCTTAAACGCACATCAATAATTATTTATATTTAACAGTGCAGTAGATATATTTAGATAATTCGTTTTGTAAGCTAGATTAAGGTATCGTAAGAAAAAAGATCGTCACTTAAAAAAATAGTGAAGAAGGTTAGAGTACGATATATATATAATATAATACCTTACACAATTAGTTTGTTGGTTGATTTACAGATATATGAGGACGAATTCGTATGACCTTTAGAGAGTATCAAACTTTTCAAACGGATGTCTCAAAATTTCACGACACGGTTCATGATATGAGTTCGTCAATAGTGACGACATTCATATGTTACCCCAGGAGCTTGTAGAGGCATTTATTATATAATTTCATACGGTCTGGCTCGATTTTTTTTAGTGTGAGCATTAACTAAGCGGATGTCATTCACATGTGTATTAAAACGGTGATGTTCGGAAACAAATGGGACGAGAGAAAGAGGTAAGGAGTGGCTGCAACCTAGTTGGTGTGCGCACAATTGGTAAATGCTATGCTCTTACTAACTGACCACTGACTACAGTTACGACTAACCATAGTTTAGTTCATTCGAATTTGAACGCACTACCAGCGACTTGATAGTCGTGCATTGTACGTGCGCGGCTACGCGGCAGTCCGCTTGGGATGATAAGCGATGTACGCTTCTCCTCTTTCTTTTGTGGTGTAATCTTATGGATCTATTGTCATATATTGATATTTTTACAATGACCAGTAGATATAGCTTCCTAACAACGCGAGACCTGGTTGTCTATTCTTAACGATAAAACGGCTCTGTGACTAAAGCGCCTGTTTTGGCGATAATGATGACATTTTCTCGGTGTTCATTTTTATATTTTCCGATTACCACTCCTAAGTAAAGTCCTGGCGTTTTACATTTGCAAGCAGTATCATGAACTTTTCTACTTTTTCTTGAAATAGAGTAAGACAAATATTAGCAGCTAAAACTGTCCGCTCCATTATCATCTTGAAAACCTGCATTGCTCAGGAATGTATAAAGACTTAATGAGCTGTCCTACTGTACACCCTTCTTTTGTTAATGATTACAGAAGCCGCGAAGCTTCGAATAGGTTTTGCTGGACAATATATCAGGATTTGTTTGGCATTCAATGTTTCCATAACTCCGGTAAATACCTGTGCCTATGTTTGAATATATATCTGCTGCTATGGAAGGCAAGTTAAGGACGGAGTTATTTAAATGCCTGGGTTTGGACTTTAAAGGCCTTAAGCCTACTACTAGTGTAGACATCCAAAATAGAGGAACAGGAGGGTAACAATCAAAACAATGTTGATTCGCACGCTGATTACATATATATATGCATATGCGTATTTTTTATGAAGTTTCAACTAAAGGATCGAAAAAGAATTGAATATATCGGTATATCTGTAGGCTTTAATTGTTATGCGGCAATATATACAAATCCAGACAACAGATAATCCTGGTCTTAGTCTTGTTTTCGTTTTCATTTTCATATTTCGTTTTTCTTGTTAAGCGTTTTGTAAAAAGACATAGTTCCTGCTTTCTCTCTTTTTTATGGTCAATTGAGGTAGCAATTATTTGCCAGGTATATAACAAAGATCAACTGTTCTTTTCAAGCCTATGTTTGTGATCCGAAAATAT